>OZ016501.1:971784-994284 GCA_963966595.1 Physocephala rufipes | reverse complement strand
ATAAAATTAAACCAAAACCAATTTAATCAAGAAAGCACTTAATCGCACTTACCCAATAAAAGCAGCACGCCCAAAAATGATACACACGAATACAGAAAGGGCAGATGAACGCTTCCCAAATCTGAAAATTTATGTCAAAAAATAAAACCAATTGATGAAACCATTCCCAAGCAAAATTCCCATTTTCTAATTCATGAAGTTAATTACGCAATAATTCGCTTCATTTAATTTTCGTTGATAACAAAAAGAATGCAAATATTTATGCCTGACTGAGATTTAATTTTGCATGTTAAAAATTTTTTTATTTACTTAGCAATGAGAGGAAGCCGATCTTTTCAGGATCCATGACTGCAGAAAGCACATAAGCCAGGCCCAGAACGACGGTAGCTAGAAGACTAAACACTGTAAAGGTTTCATAGGCGCGGGCAATAATTCCCTTTTTATGACCTGAGAAACCAATCGATTCCGTGAACAAATAAGCAAAGGGTAAAAACACAAACAATGAAAGATTCGAGAATAAAAACACATGATTCCAGAGACCTGTAAGAGATAGAATTGAATTAATAATTATATTTTCTACTTTTACTTTCTAAATAACAAGACTTACCCTGAATAAGAGAACTATTTAACCACTTGACATAATAACTGTTCGGGTAGAGCAAAAGGACTTCATTACTGGCTATGGATATCGGAAGCAATAAGGCAGCGCCTACAGCTATAGCCATCGAAAAAGTACATAACCATGAGCTACAAAAGAGTAATTTAGAAGGGTTTATCTAGTGAGAACGTTCTTAGATGCAACGATATTATTACCTTATGCGATAAACAAGTATTTCATCTTCATCATTCGAATATAAATCATCCCGGTCCTTTCGACGGAAACGTGATATCAAGGCATATGAAGCTAAATAAAGCATCATCAACAGAAGCAAGAAAATCTGTAAATGGAATGCTAGAATAATATCGGCTTCTTTTACAGCACTAAAGATGAAACCTCTTAAAAATTTGAAAATTACAAATATGAAGAAAATATATTTTTTGTTTTATATATCATAAAGCATGTCAATTCAGGTAAATTGCATACATAATAATCTCTACATTAATATATTTCTTTTATCTTTATTAATGAGCCTCTGACAAATTTTCTGTGAAATATGAAATCAATCAAGCATTACAAGTTAACTGCAATCCATTATTACCCGAAATTAAATACAAAATACGTCCCAATGCCATTTCTACAGTTTGAGATATTTGAAACGACTTTCCGTCATCAACCAAGTTTGGTTTGTAGACAATCTGGTTTCGGCGATGTGCCATCATCAGTTTTTTCCTTTTGATTAGTTTGTGTCAGTACGTGTGTGTTCATTGTTAGTTTCCTATAGTAAAAGTAGTTTCTCAGGTTTCCATACAAAAAACATGATAAAAGCTTTACCTATACCGGTTACCTATGCCGGTAAACACTTGGTAACATACCTCTATCGATCTGACTACAAACCAAACTTGCCAAAGCCTGACGGAAATATTGTTCCATATATCTCATTTGATTCACCCTTCCAAAAACCAAAGGAAGATCACGATTTCTATGATTCCAATTGTCATTTTTAACCAGTTCAAACATACTTGGTCAATTTTCTGGAGTCAGCATATTCCCTCTCCCTCTCCCTCTCCCTCTTCCTCTATCTCTCAGTCGTCGCATCTCAAAACAGTATATAATGTTCAGTTTTTACAAATTGTTAACGCTTTTCTAAACGAAATGTTAATGTTCTGACAATTTGAAGTTTTTGAATGTGAATTAATTTGAAAAAACATAATTTAATTTGTCCGTTAACTGTTACCGTTTTAACTGAATATTAGATCGCAATTGCGGAGTTATTTTTTGAAAAATCAACTAAAATTAACTAAAGATTAGGATTAATTAAAAATTAACATTCAAAGCGTAGGAAACGATCCATATATTAATTTATTTATACTTTCTACTATTCTCTCTCTTTCTCTTATTCTATTATATTAATGAAACAAATATTAATTTTTGTTGCGTTTGTTGAAATTACTGAGGCCTCGACATGGAAAGTAGATTAAAATTAATTTACTACAATAAATATATTTATCTATTTTTCTCTTTCTCTTCAATGACATCTTTTTCATTATTTATTTTTTTGATTTTTTTTACTAATTTTTGATTTCTCCTCAAATTTTTTTATGAAATATAATCGAAAAAGAACAAAAGAGATTGTGCGAAAAATATTTCTTTTGTTGTCCATTAATTTATACCAAAAGATATATCTCAAAACTTCTGAGAAAAAATGGCATCTCAAAACTTGTATTTCAATATAAGAGAAGCCAGAACGCTAACTTCGGCCTGGCCGAAGCTTATATACCCTACACCCGTAATATAAATTCATCTTTTGATTCGAATAATCATTGGGCGGTGCACGCCCAATGATTTCCTTTTCCTGTATATTTTAGATCCGCTAACTCATCTTCAACATAACTATTCTCAAAAATGTTCACACAATGGTGTATCACAATCATTAAGGGCAGATTTATAGTGGTCCAACAATATCATCTCGACCATCAAATTCCAAAATTTTAATCGATTATCAAATTGGGCTTCGCGTTTTGAATTCATAGCAATTTAGGCGTGACACGAGGGCGATTTCACCAATTCTCAATACCAAATAACTTATAATGACAAAGAATACTGGTGTCGCATTTCGTAACAATATCTCAACTCGTTCTCCCTTAATGCAGTCTTCTGAGTTTCAAAATGAGAAACAAACTTAATTAGGATTAATTTGAATTAGGATAACCCTTCGAGTGTAGGGTATAAAAATATATATGATAAAGTTATTTTCGGAACTTGAATCAAATTTTTTTTCATTCTTTGAAAACTATAGAAGATAACGAAACTGTTGACAAATTTGTTAATGCCGGTCTCGATTTTCCCGCGGTAAATTAACTAAAGCTAACTTAAAATAATAATTATTTTTCAAAACAGTCAATTTGATCGAGATCGAATTGCATATTGTAACTTTGAGCTTTTGTTTTTGCAAGTTCGTTTGAAAATGTGTTTTTCCACATTTGACTCAAATTTCATATCTTTCACAATTCTAACCGAAGTGATAATATATTTTAAATAATTAATAAACAAAAATTATTCATTTAAGAAAGTCTGAGCGCACGCCTCTCTATATAAAAAAGCTACGTGCCAACAATATCAAAATAATAAAACGTAATTCGACAACTACTGCGTGAGTGCTAACCTTCTGTACTTTCTTTCTCTTTCTCTAGGTTATTTAAAAACAGAATAACCCGAATTATGCTCTGTTATATTTAAGAAACATACATTCTTTTTTTTTTTGATATCTATCATCAAACCATTGAGGATCACTAAAAGGTTAAGAAAAATTAGACATTAGAAACCATAAGAAAACGATTTTGCAAAACTTATTGATACGGACCGATAAATGACGCCTTTGCCAAAGCAAATCTATTGATTGTGACTAATTTAAGCACGAGGTTTTTAGTGAATTTTGGATTCTTATAAATACTAATTTCTTTCTTGCGTTCATTATTTCTTCAGCCATGTTCTCTCTATCGCGGACGTGTCTTCATAAATATTTGCATCGCCGAACAGACCTTGTTGGGAACGCTACAAAACTGTAAAAATATTGCCAACAGGTCATTAACCCACCCAGTATTTCCTTGCATTTAATGAAAATTTCAATCAGAACATAAAAATAACTTTCTATAATTAAATATTATTTTATATTTATAAATTGTTTTATTTATGTATCATTATCATTGTATTCGCAATTAATGAAATCCTGTATTATTGAATAAACTTCGTATTTCCGTCGTTACATAACCGCAATAATTCCTAATAAACTTATCCTGACTGAGAAAACACTCAATTGTTTAGTTAGATTTATTTTCAAAGGCTAATAAAAGAATTAGCTATTTAGTTATAATTATTTTCATTTGTTTGAATTTAATTATAATTATTTTCAAGATTTCTTCTAGAACCAATATTTGTTCAAGCTTCGGATTGATCTTTTTTGATATAAATGTTTCCCATAAATATTAACAAATTTATCGATGTTCGTATTGAGCGCACACAAATATCAACTAATTTCCAATACTTTCTAATTTTGTTTGATTTTATTTGATTTTCAGTAAAATCAAATTAATAAAAAATTCTGGTGAATTGAGTGAACAGTTTTTACTTTATATCAATTTCTATTTTAAAATAGTCATATATCGTACTAAATGGATACATCGCTCGATCGTACAGTGCCATTCTTATCGAAATTGGTCTTCGCAGCTAGAAGATAGAAACAGCCTTGGAGTACACTACGCAATTTAATCAAAGTCCGAAACTTTCGAATTTCGATTTAATCGCAAAATCACAAACAAGCAAAAAATTTGATTTTGTTGAAACTATCCTGAAATAATTTCACCAACAAATATTTCTGATTTAAAAGAGAGAACCTTGCACCATCAGTTATTGATAGCAAGACCTCGGTATATATACGATATCAAAATCAAAATCAATTATCCACGTAGTCAGCCATTATGCCACGATGTTATCATTAATATTTCTTATTATTGTTAACATTATGATAAGTATACTCCTTGCTAAATAAATTTATTCACGTATTATCATTATCGGTAATCTAATTTCCTTTGGTATACAATTTCTATTTCATTTTCATTCATTTTCTCTTTAATTAACCCCTAATATTGCACTCTTGAATGGAGAAATTGAAACACAAGAAGTATATGTTATGGGCGGCGTTTGCCTTGGTTAGGATTAAGTATAAATCTCAAGTGTAAATATGTGAGAGAGAATTAGAAATTGAACATAATCACAATTTCTGTGACGAGACGCACCCTAGGAAGAGTATTCTGTTATTATTATCATTTTGGTCTCAAGATTCTGTTCATTCTAGTTTTAAATATAGAATTTAAATTAGAAAAAGATTTTGTGCTTTCTGAGAAATCATGATTGAATCCTAGCATTTCCTAATATGGAATTATAATCACGAGATTATTTACCAAATTCCTGAGATGAGACATTTATTATCGTTGTAAAAAATATAATAACTCCATTTGAATTCTTTCATCACTCCTGAATTGCTCCTATCATTATTTGATTGTATAAATATTGTGATTTCTTCCCACTCTATAAGACTGTTCTTGGCACCGCAGAAGACCGCAGTTATTAGTTTTTATATAGCAAACGTACTTACTATGTGTTCTCGCACAGTATTGTGAAAAATTTGTAATTTCAAATCTGTAATTTCTTCCTCCTCCTCCATATCGCTGAAGAATTTCAATTTCTCGTTAACGCCGGCCAGTTTGGAAATTTGTTTTAGTTCTTTTTTTGGAATTTAATGTATAAACTTTCGCTGGGGAATGTTTATTTTGTTACTAACGAAAATGTCCAACAATCAATGTAGGATTTCATGATATTTGTTTGCCACCGTATTGCATTTATTTAATTTTAGAAATTCGCTTTTATTTGCACGCACTGAAATTCAGTCAAAATCAGACGTATTTTATAGATGTTGAATATATCGCACTAATATAAGCTGCATATGCTCTTTTTTTACTTGATTTTGCTTCCTTTTTATCTAATGGTATCAAATCTAATTTATTATACAAACAATATTGAACAGTAAATTTTTTTCAAAACCACTAACATATTTTCTAATCCATAAACAATTTTAACGAACTACGTACGAAAAGCGATCCTCTCACCCGACGGATTTTTTTTAACTAAATTACAGAGACAACGAGATAGGAAACTCTTTTCCCAAAAAAAAATGTTTCAAAAAAATGACAAAATTTTACACGACCGAAACTCACGTACAGGGGTTATGTATATGTATGCGTTATTCACCAAATTAAATGTCACGTATGACTTTTCATCAAAATATGTAAACAACAGTTCGTTCCGCGGCTTGATTTGAAAGCACATTTTGTGCTCTTTTTTGTGAAAATAATAAGAAAATGAGACGAAAAAGAATTTAAATTCAATAAGTTCTAAAAAGCTTAAGTGAAAGAAATAATTAATATGTAAAAGTACAACAGAACATGGGCTTCAGCTAGAATTCGAATGGGTCGGCCAACACCGCTTTGAGCTAGCCAACACCACTGGTGTCTTATTTTCATGTCACCAGAAATCCCAAAATAGAATAAAGAGCTGATGAATATTGTGGAATCCCGTAGGAAGGAACAACAAGAAAGAGTTGAGGACGATGTTGACATTACTCCGGATGAACTCAATATTGCCATAACTCGTCCTTCGGTGATGGCAAACAGCAAAATCAAGTACTATGCGTAAGTATCAAATACTATGAAATAAGTGGCTGCAAAAAGAAATCCACGAAAGCAGAGAAACATTTTTGAGAGCGCTAGAAGGAAAGAATCAATGCCTCTCCTGCATGAAGTCCTCAAGAATGGCAATGATACTAAATAATTCAAAACGTATAGAAAGCGCGAAGTAATCCAAAAAGTAAAAACATATAATGATCGAATTCTAATTAATTTTGAATATTTTCCTTTCTAGAAAAGAAGGAGCAAAGAAGTGATGAGAAAACACGCAAAAAGACAACGGAGGAAACAGTATCAAAAATGGAAGTAGCCGAAAGGGATTTATTTCATGAGAGCAGTAGTAGTGAAACGGATTTCCTATAGTAAACAAATGAAAACATAAAATTTCCATCAGAGGGCTGTGTGCACTTCCACGCCACCCAAGAGGTATGCACATTGGCGCGTTACCGGTTTTTTTTTGGATGTCCGGTTCCCCAGTAGGCCTATAACACCCATATAAAAATATACAATGCACACTTATTTAATGTATTTACAAATATACAATGCAAACTTATTAGATATACGTAACAAATTGTTATGAAATTAAAATTGTACAATGATATGTAAAACATTTCACAAACGTTAATATATATGAAATTTAAAATGATTGTTACGATGTTACATTTTATGAATGTTAATGGATGGTGATAATTTATTATATAATGTTGCATAGTTAGTAATTAAATAAATTTAGTTAAGCACAGTTAAATTTAGTTAAGCACAGTTAAAGAGTTAAAACGAAGCAAATATAAAAAGTGCATTCACAAATATGATATACATATACAATATAATATACACCAAATATATTTTAGTATTATACATATACGTACCCCAAGGATTAATGCAGTAGAATGAACTTGAATTCTAAAGGTGCGCGACGGAAAGGAATTTTTGCTTAAAATTGGGGGACTTGAGCTCTCTATTAAAAAACTTTAAAGCAAAATATATACGAACCCTGACAAATAGGGATACGAAGTCGTGAGTCGTAAAATTTTCGCAACACGCGTACTTTTCTGTATCAATTATTCCGGAAATTAAAAAACTGCTAATACTTCTTCGATGGCAAAGGCAGTGAGTCTTCAGGAACAGACTTTCCATAATCTAAGAGTAATGGAAAAAGAGACTTGCGGGATGAAGGCGTATTACACATCTCGGACGATCCACTGGCTTCTGATGACAATGGATAATCCGGGAATAGCAACTTTTCTTTTGTAAATTCTCCTATATTAATCGCTGAGGTTAACAATTTTAATTCTAAATCAGGGACAGCATCCCGTCTTAATCTACGGCTCTTTTCGCCACACATTTGCTTGGAAAAGTGTTTCCCACATGCGTATAGCTATCTTTTGCCATCACCCTTTATACCGAGAAGCCGACACCATTCTAATCTTCTATTTATAGCGTATACAAGATAGAAACAAAATAAAAAAGGAAATTAAAATGGGAAAAGGTGATAGAAGTGCAGCAGCAACGTATAAAGGGTGCATCTAAATGTTGGCTACATATAGCTGTATACAAGTATTAACTTTTTATATCAATTCGTGCAAAATTAATTTCAACCCGATACCTATCTGTACCCAGCATGCATTGTATAACTCTGATTTAGAAAAATTTCAACAGTTTGATACTGATTTTTATTAATTGCTCTTTTATTTTATTGAGCTATAACTTCTAAACAAACGCAGATCACAAATATTTCTAATCTCACTTGGATTAGAATGTTGGTTATTCAAATTAAAAATTTCTATATCAGAGCTGTACATTATCACCCAAATCTAACATTGCATGTTTTCCAATTGGAACAACTGGAGCTTCCAATTGGAAAACACTTGTGGCCGCTTGACCAATATCTTACCGTGATCCATCGGTGGCAGCGTCCGGAAACCTGAAAAAGTGACCACCGCCAGCAAATCCAACCTTACTGCATACTCGCACACTTGGCATTTTTTAACAAAATTATAAATCTTTGGAATGTTTAAAATTTTTTTTAAATTTTGCAAATTGAAAAATCGTGGTGAAAAAATATATTGCGAAAAAGGCCCAGCGCTGCAAATTAAATTCGAAGCGTGTACATAAATTATGCGAGTATGTTTTACGTAACAATCTCAATAATTCAACACGTAAGTAAATGTTTGAACTGAAGACTATCAAAATTCCGTATATATATTATTGAATTCTTTGATATTACAAACAAATGTGACCTACATAATCTTCTTCAATACCAAAAATAATGAAATTTTCTAAATTGAAAAGTAGTTTCAAGCTCATTTAGCAAGCTCTAATGGTTTAATATACTGGTTTAATGATTCTTTTTTTAATAATTAACGATGAAATTTAGTTTATACCACATTACAAAATGCAGGCAACACTGTTTTCATACGAATGCTAAAAAATGTACTTAAAACACTACGAGCCGCATAAGCAGGTAACACTAAAATGGTCAAATCTAGCTGCGAGGTCAAAAAATAAATAAGGTATGCCAACGCCAGTATTTATTTGCATTTTCTTTTTTAGGAGTTTCCCTTAAGGATGAATTCATCACAATTATATTGGAAAACTAAGATGTTTGCAAGCCAAGGCAAATAAATCATTTCATATAAATTTTCAATGTGAATACTGAATATATCGAATTGAACCAAACTATTCAGGATAGAAAAATAAACTGTTAAATTATTTATATTATTTCAAAGTGGAGATAGAAAATATAAAGTAATTACATTAATTCACATTATTATTAATTATTACATTATTAAATAAATTCTCTTAAATATTTGTTTAATTAATTTTGCCATTACTTATATCGTAAAATTGACTTGAATGCTTATTAAATGCTTATTAAAACGTTATACCACATTTAATTTCGTTTATATTCACATAAAATATTAACAATATTTTAATTTAAGGTGACGATTATTAAAACACATATACGGTAATTTAATTGCTTCAGCGAGTGATTAGTAAACATGAAAATCAAAACAAAGCCCTTCACTTGGATTTAGGGTAATGTTGATAAAGCAACATGCAGAATTTGTTTAAGTAAATTCTGTTTATTTATTCTGTAAATATTTGTTTAATTTATTTTACCCTCTTTGGAATTATTTGCCCCATTAAATAAGTCATTCCATTTTTGCGAATTACTAAATTATTGCACGGAATTTCATTTCATTTATTTCCTCATGCTTACAAATGCGCAATGTTTTTGCCGATAAATTATTAGATATATTATTTTCATCAAACAAAGTATGAACGCAATGCATGTACACAGCTTAAAGCATAAAAGTGTACATGAAATAGAATTTAATTTTATAGATCAATATCTAAGTTGGAATATCTAAACAAAGGTGGTGGGAATTTTAGACCGAAATGTCATTAGGGTCTGAAACTCAAATATTGTTTGGGTCTGTAACATGCAATTCCGCGAATTGTTTGGGTCTGTAACATCGATTTCCTGGATTTCTATTGTTTGTTTGGGTCCGAAAGTCACTAACACTACCTTAAATCAGAGTTGTATTTAGAGAAGTTTCCTATCTCGTTATCTCTGCTAAATTATGCGCTTATACCAGATGATGGTTATACGTCAAATTTTATATTTTACGTGCGCGGTGAATATAGTCAGATGACAGTTACATACTTTACTTGAAAATCAGTGTTCAATACTCCTAATACAATCACCGTATTATTATAATACTATATTATTCATTAACAGCTTTTGATACGTGATGATATAGGTAAACAGTTTTTGTTTGTTTCTTTTTAATTGTTGCATTAGAAACCCAAAGACGACCTGAACAATGCAAAAACAGGAATATTTTCAATTATGGTGTTTGTGATTACTAGTTTTTATGCAGTCAAAATTCATTTCTGTAACAAAGTAAGATTCAGAAGAGCAGATAACCTTTTCAAATATATTTGTTTATCTATGTTTACCATTAAATTAATATACCTATTGGTATTCTTTCAACACACTCCCATTTCATTCGAAAGTGTAGTTTTACTCATCCTGCACATAAAGCCTGTTCCAGTAGAACCTAGAGAATAATACCGCACCTTAATTATTTTTTTCCAGGAAGTGGGGTCACAATTTGATTAACAACACTCATTAACGCTCAATTTGTGTTGATTTTTCGAAATATGATAGGAATAATTGACGGTGAAATACGAATGAACACGATGTAATAGATCTAAATTTACTTTAGGTGTCTAAACGTTAATGAGTGATTAGTGATTATCAGAGAAAAAGAGATAGGACTCTCTCAATTCACCTCGCGATTGGACGAGGTTTCATCTATTGCATAGAATTTTTTTAACAATCACGATGTAGATTTTATGGAAAAATTAATAAAGGTCCTCAGAAGGCTCAACCATATACATCAAATCATTGTGCTTAAAAACTAAAGGGCCCTCCATGCGGAGCCCATGTTTTCGATTGCTGTTGACGCGAGTACGCGTTTCCTAAGAAATAAGTACCAATTTCCAGCTAAACTTGTACCATTATGTGATTGTTTCCAGCAAATGCATGTGAATTAGTACGTAGTGTCCTATCTCTTCACTGGTTATTGTGGAAGTGTACTCCAATGTATTTAAATTAGGGAAGTAGGGCCTTCAGTTTCTCATAAATATATAACCAGAGATAAAGAAATAAGATACTTCTAACTAATTCACATGCATTTGTTCTATGCAATTACAGAATGGCAGAAATTTAGCTGGAATTTGGTAGCTATTTCGGCTGACAAAAATTACCAAATGTTGTTAGTGTTTATCAGTGCATTCCAGTTAAAATCTGGATGTCGAAGCCGAGTGCCGCTACCAAAGCAGCTAGTGATAAAACGCAAGCAGGAAACCTTTCGCTTGGATGTGAATGTAACGACGTCGTAAAAATTTATTCAGTAACATTCATGACGTCGTTTAGGGATGAGGGTGTTTTTGATGCCCGCAAAGAAATGGATGGCTAATGGGAAACGGACTTTATCTAAGAATGCTGACGAAAGTTTTGCATAGTAGAAAAATTTCGAGCGTCCTGGTAAAGCCAGCGTTGTTGTCTCCATTCGTTTCGCTTTACATTATATAGTACTAATTCAGTTTTTCACGTCGTGGCTTGAGGGTGTCCTATCTTATCTCGGTACGAGATATTTGAGATAGGGTTAATGAATTGCATACAGAGATAAATAGATAGGATACTCAAAAGATACACATCTTCGCTGAAAATTCGAGTAATTCGCAGTAAAATATCGAAGACTACAGAAACAATCGCGACGTTTGTTACTCGACATCTACGCATCCTTACATGTCATAACAACTATTAGGTCCATATCGTGTAACATGCACGAACCGTCCGTCTATAAATTTGTTGTTGTTTTTGAGGTCAAAATGTCGGTTTCGAATCGTATAACACGGATGAGACAGCTATACGTCGGTTACATGGAAAATTCATTTGCTGTTGGCGAATACTAAGTGTTAGCTCGCGTTTTAAATGTCATAATAGACGTTAGCTAAATACCACTCGACTAGTGTAAAAAATTTGTAAACACAATTTTTTTGGTAAATTCGCAACCATATTCAAATTTTTTTTTGTTAAATTTTTAACTGTTTACGTTGGCTTCACAAAGCTTTTTGTTTTGTTTAAAAAGAGTAAAAATACTAGAGTTGTGTAGTTCCGGACATGTATAGTTCCTGGATATGTCTCCGATCCCAGATATGTTTGTAATAGTTCCGACTAAACCTCTCCGAGTAGTTCCGACCTATCCATATTCAATTATAAAAGACCACAATTGAATTGGAGTAGCTGTGTCTATCTGTCTCTCTCTCGCTTATTGGCATTACCATAATAAGGAGAGAAAAAAATAGTTTCTATTTCAGAGTTGAAAAAATTCAGAAATCAACAAAGCTTTTGTAATTACATTGGTATAGTTTTTGCTGGTTTATGAGTGGTTGCGGGCGTCTCGATGATATAAGGCAAATCTAATGATTACCCAAAATGGTGAAGTGATGCAGGTGTAAAAACGGAGGTTAGTTATGAAATTAAACAGTTCCCGAGGTTAAATCGTTCCACGGAACGAAATAGTTCACTAAAAGTAAACATGTCCTCGGAACTATTTATTCGGATAGTTCCGGATAGAATTTAATAGTTCCGGACCGAAACATATCCGGAGATGATTATAAATACGAATTAAGCCTATCTTTGATTTCATTTTCGAAATCCATTCAAATCCTTAATTTAAGATTTTCCAAAAAGTTTCTAAGTAATGAGATTTTTTATGAACATTATTATAAATATTTAGAGAACACCTAAAGCAATAAGTTTAATAGGTGAGCGTACACATATAATCAAGACATAAGTAATAATATTCATTTCTTAATTTATTGATAAATTACTTATTATAATTTATTATATTTACTATTTATAAAAAATTATTGTTTATAAAAATGTATTACTATAAATAATAAAAAAATATTATAGGTAATAGTGTCTTTTAATAAATGATTATTGATTTCGGATCCTCTTTTTTTATTGCATATTGTTTAAGACACTAAGGGTTAAAAATAAAAACATATATTAAATGCAATATGTTGAATGTGTTAGGTTTTCATAAATGGAATAATTTTCAAGTGCATGGATAACGGTATGGAGAAACCGAATTTTTGAAGTGAGGCAATTATTTGAATTTACGCATGTTCTGATAACCGATCTTCGGAACCGATCTAACTGATCAACCGTTTCCTTGATTTTGAAGTGCTAAAGTGAATTTGAAAAAAGAATATATAAAAAATATACAAAAATACATGAAATATATCAAAAATAATACATAAAAAGAAGATTTTATTACTCTAGTAATTACTGAAAACAAAGTAGAGATACAAAATACATCACAAAGAATTTTTTATATACGCAGCTATGATTTAATATTTAAGGTAATTTTCTCTCGTCTGTTATGTTCAATGATATAATAAAGTTATCGCAAGTTAATGGCGATGCGAAGGAAAACCAGTGTGCTGTGGGAGCACTTCGAAAAGGCAGAAAATCGAAGAGCAATATGTAAATATTGCTCTGAATGTATTTCTTTTTCTGCCGGTACGTTAGGAAACCTAAGCAGCCACCTAAATAGGAGGCATCCCACAGTAAGTTTTTCCTTTTTGCAATTCACATGTTATAAAATATTTAATCAAATAAAACAGAATGAAAATTTGTTCCTTGCGCCTACCAATATAAAACCTAAATTTCGATCCATTACTGTTCTGCTTGAAAATTATAAAATACATTACAAATAGTTCCGGACATATCCGGAACAAATGTCAAATAAAAAGTTCCGGAGTAGTTAAATTAAATAAATAGTTCCATATCCATGAAACAAATGTCAAAGAAACAGTTTCGGACATGTCCCGGACAAATGTCAAGTAAACAGTTCCGGACATGTGTCCGGAACTGGTTCCGAATAATAAAGGAAACGTTCCATGTCCGTTCCCTTTCCGGAACTATTTAGCCCAACTCTAAAAAATACCATTAAACTCACATTTAATTAATTATTTTTAAAAACAATTTTAAGCTTACTACTAGTGGGCAATTTGAAATCATGATCTCTTAAATGAGTCGACGACCGGACGTAGCAAAATGTTCTCTAGTTTTGACAACTTTGAAGTTTGGCAAATTCCCTAATTGCACGCCAATTTTTGCCATATGCCACCACAGCGTATCTTTGTTAAAAAATGCTAAGGTTCTTAAGAATTTTTAAAAATGTGATAAAAACTTTAGACATGGCAACATTAATCTACAGAAAGGCATAATATGCAAAAAAGAGACCTCTGTGAAATTCGTGGAAAGCCGTCTGAAAGTATGAGAAGAAAATAGGCAAACATAATTTGGTGACTATGGGGGTTATTCTGGCCTAGCGAACGAGCTTAATGACATTTGCTTCGCTAAATGCTCTCGTTTCTTTTTTCCGATTCTACCCAAGCGAATGAACGAGCATTTTATTAGCGAGAAGCAACAACAACTATCATACTTCTTACGTCTTCTCGCCAAAAATGCGTATTCTGCTCACATTCACTGCGCGAACGAGCTGTCATACTGAGAGAACTCTGAAAGCTGGTCGTTGGAGGCCATTTGTCGACCAAAGGGTTGAGATTTAAGCAATAAAATTATTAATTATTCTATGGGAAATCAAACATTGGAAAATTGCAGGTAATTATGCAAGAAAAATAAGGAAGAAACATATTTTGTGATAATTATTTAAAAAACAGTTCTCAAGTTGTGCTCAGTATGTGCCAAGGTTTGGATAGATATGAAAGGGAGGACCAAAAAAAATTGGCTTCCAACGCAGCAGAGCTGAAGAACTCAAATACACGATTCCGCACAAAATTTTTTATAATTGTTTTACAGATGACATCACAATAACAATTTAATTCGTAAACTACTGGTGTCATCTATTGCAAAATGTGCGAACTTAAGCAATGTAAACAAAAGAGTGGGAAAACGAGAAATGACGTAAAGCTCGCTTGTAGTGAACGAAGTAAAGCCAGAATATGGTTTTCTAGGCGAGCTCGTTCGCTTCAAGCGAAATTCACGTTCGTTCGGTGAAAAGCCAGAATACGTCAGTATATTGGAATAGCCGGTATGATACGGAACGCAACTTGCGTGTTACTCGATTCACTGGTCCGCCCTCAAACGTCCGTGTCTGCCGACGTTACAATCGTTTACGTCCTTCTTACACGATTAGCAAATTATGGCCTGATTATGCTGCCTTTGCACGAACTTGGCTAATCAGGAGAAATTTGTGAAAAAGGGGAAATGTGACATCCAAACTGATTTTTGAAATTTATCAATTTTGCGAGCGTTACCACTAGCATGAAACAAACATTTGTGTTTGGATAATATCAAATTATTTTGGGTATGCTGGTGCATTATTTGTACACATTTACTTATTTTACGCATTTTATTTCCCCGTTGCCATAATTGATTATTTTTGTAACCAATAAAAGTATTGTATCACATTTTACAAGTACTTAATAGTAAATTCGTTACTTTAAGAGCATTAAACAATAAGGGTCTTATTATGCAAAAATTAACGATTGGAGAAACAGCGACGCTGGCTTCGACGAAACGCTCCAAATTGTTGTAGTATGCAAAACTTTAGTCAGCTTCCTTAGACAAAGTGTCCCAAGCGAATGGTCTCTTGCTTTTGTTTTGTATTCCGTATTAAGGCTCTAAATTTATACGGGTATAATATAATATGTAGACTTCTTTTCTTCCATCCATAAATTGAACATATTTTATTAATGGACCTAATAATTTGAGACTATTTCACAAATTAAACATATTTGGAAATTTTCTGACAGACCACATGCTGTCAAGTATAGGACATTTTATGTTGATTATTGATTCGATATACTTCTTTTACTTTATTTTACCTTGTGTCTGTGCCAATTGGTTTCGAAAATAATATATTAATATTAAAATTAGTGTTGGGAATTATTGACTGATTACACTGTCGATAGTTAGTAACTGAATGATTTTAACTATCAAATTATTTTTTCGTTTATTTATTCATTCATTTATTCGAACTATTCGTGTTCAAATCATGTCTTGACAACATAATCAACTGACTCGTTTCTCTTGTTTATTTAATTGGGTATCGGCTTTTACCTTCTGAAAGATTTTTTAATTATTAAGAACTACCGAATGATTGTTTACCGAATAAAATTATTCGATTGATTCTAGTAACTACGAATTCTGCTAAAAAGATTCACTCGGTGAATGATTTTTGGATTACTAAAAACTATCGAATGAATGAATAATTTACTATCGAAAAACTCAATAAACTATCGAAGACTATCGAAAACTCAATAGTTTTTATTCGATAGTTCTTAACACAAATTAATAAACTAAATAGTGTAATGAAAGATTCTTGACTAAACAACACAGTCCAAGTATGGAACAAGAGAGTGGTGCAATGTTATGGAATTTATAGACCTCGGCGCAGAGCGGTTGCTGAGGAGGAGAAACAGGCAATGGACCGGTTTTTTCTGTATAGAACGAGATTATCCTGGGCTAGATTTATGAGGTTTTCCTCTTTCATATTACCAAATAACAAATATTTCTATGGTTTACTATAAATTTTATGCAAAATGTTTTAAAAATTTTCAAATTGGTGACAGATTGAGTTTCGTGATAAAAGTCCCAATTACGAACAATCCCTTGAACGTTTATTAAGCCAAAGAACAATTTTTAATGATATGGCTACATTGCAGCGTCAAATTTTGAAGAGATGCATGAGGTTTGGTCGTGTAAAATTTTGGCGTTGATTTGTCACATTTTTTTTGGGGAAAAGAATTTTCAGTCTGCTATTGACGCTATCCAGAAGAGTACCTTTTGATTCTATGCACAAATGGTTCATGATTTTACGACGAAGTACGAAATTTTCAGATTTGATTAGTAAATTGTTTGATTGTGTAGGGAGCGTCTATTGCTTTGGATCTGTTTCGAATATAATGTCCTATTTTTATTTCTGTAATCCTGTTACTAACTTTTAGGCTCATTATCGTTGATTTAATATTACTTATATTCTTTTCATTGATAATGTCGGTGGTCATTGAAACAACGATCGGCGATATAACTGTGGACCTGTTTTTGAAAGAACGGCCCGTGGCGTGCATGAACTTCTTAAAATTATGCAAGTTGAAGTATTACAATTTTAATCTATTCCACAACATAGAGCAAGGTTTCATAGCTCAGACGGGAGACCCATCTGGAGTCGGGAATGGTGGCTCTTCAGTCTGGGGTGTTGTTGAGGGACCAGCCAAACGATTTTTTGAAGCAGAAAACCTGCCAAAAATCAAGCATTCGAGTCCCGGTTTGATATCATTGGTGAGTGTTGGACGGCATTTGGTTGGCTCGCAGTTCTTTTTTACGTTGGCTCCAGATCTTACATCGTTGGATGGCATACATTGTGTGTTTGGCGAAGTGGCGGAAGGTGCGCACATCCTTTCAAAAACTACAGATTAATACAGACGTTCTTGTCACATTAGGTCATGACACCTTGCGTAAACTAAATGAAGCTATAGTGGATGAGAAATTTCGTCCCTTCCAGGACATCCGCATAACGCACACTGTCATTCTGGACGATCCGTATCCGGATCCCCGCGGCTTTCGCGTACCTAGTCGTTCTCCTTCACCATCTGAAGAGCGCATGGCAAATGGGCGAATTGCAGCTGATGAAGATGTTGATGATGCTAGCGGCAAAACAGCGGAAGAGGTCCAAGAAATGATGGAAGAACGAGAAGCGAAAGCTAGAGCGACTATACTTGAGATAGTGGGCGATATACCATCTGCGGATATTGCTCCTCCCGAAAATGTGTTATTTGTTTGCAAACTTAATCCCGTTACTACCGATGATGATCTGGAAATAATATTCAGTAGATTTGGCAAAGTGAAGAACTGTGAAGTAATTCGAGATCGTAAAACCGGTGACTCGTTGCAGTACGCTTTTGTTGAGTTTGCAGATAAATCGGCGTGCGAAGCTGCATATTTTAAAATGGACAACGTGCTCATTGATGACCGAAGAATACACGTTGACTTCTCTCAATCAGTTGCTAAAGTGAAGTGGCGTGGCAAAGGAAGAGGTGTAGAGGGAGCTGAGGGACCACTTGATTTTAATGACTTAAAATTCTCTGAGAGTAATAGAAAAATGAAGGAAGTTAATGAAATTCATAAAGACTCCAGAAAATATCTTCACAGAATGACATCTGAAGAAAGGCGAAAAGCAAGAGAAGAACGGCATCGTACTCTAGAGCGAAAAGAAAAAGAGGGTCGTGGTTTAAGATATTTCAGCGATAAAGAAAAATATCGTTCAATAGATAAAAGGTATGAGCACATTGGAAGGAACCGATGTTGGTCTCGAGAACGTTCTCCACGAAGTCGAAGTGATCGAGAAAAGAGTTCCACTCACCGGCCTAGTGGGCGGGAAGTTCGACTAGGGAACAGGTTTGTATAATGAATTACATATTTAGGATTTTGTAGTAATATATTTATGTGTACTAGATATAAATCTGAAGGACACCCACGTGAAATGCGGTCACTGCATAGAAGTCACGAATATCGCGAATGTCAGAGAAGCGAAAAATCTATCGCTGAAAAGCGCTCTGCAGATTTTCGAAATTTTAGCTATAAGAAAAAAGCCAAACATATGAGCAAATCAAGACAGAAGAGTTCAAGTAGTGACATTCCCAGTGACTCCCCGGAATTGGATTCAAAATATAGTAGTGATGGTTCAAGTACCTCATCTTCCTCCACCACTAGCAGTTCTGCCGATAAATATAAAGAAAGGAAAAATACTGCATCAAAGAATAAACAAAAATGAAAGCATAAGAAAGTCATCACGATTTTAAAACCATGAAGTTGTTTTTTACCTCACCTTGAAAAGACGTTATTATCCAAAATATAGAAAAATAATTAGAGATGATGGACAAATGATGCCAAAGGAGTCGCGCTATTTCCTATATTTAAAATAATAGACAAATGGTGATTTCCTCTGTTCCAAATTTAATTTTATTCGGTTTTTTGAAATTGAGAAACAGATTCTCACTTAAATAATTAGACTCCAATGAAATATGTGTGTTATTTTCCTTATATTACATTTGATTACTTAGGCACCACTGCCTTTTTTAGAATTTTCATCATCATAGCAGTCATTCTTAACCGAACGAATGCGAGCGGCCCAATCTCTGGATGGTTTCACTATAATATCAGGACTACAGGCGGCATTATCCAGCCTTGTCGTTTCTTTTGTGATACGTAGTGCTGTATTTAAAACGTACTTAGTATGCAACAATATTTATGTTTTCATAGATCTCACCGAATACTCCTCGCTCCTTTTCTCTTGCTTGAATTACATTCGTTCTTAGTTCTACTTCCACGTCATTTGCCAATCGTATCATCTAATTGGAAATTTAAGCAACGAATTTTAATAATGGGATATTCATGTTTGGTTTATTTTACTTCTTTGATTTTATCCTCATTGGTTTCATTACTGTTTCCACGAAAGGTTTCGTTAATCTGTTTCCTGGCCTCCGCAAGGGTGCGATGATCATCAAGAAATACTGCCTGCCGTGTTCGATGAAGCTTCTTGAAGGCTATGAGTACCTGGTAATGACAGATTTTTAAAAAAAACCTGTTTTATATTTGAGTTTTTAGTGGAGTTTTATATTAATGGTTTACCTCACGGCGAATTTGTGACATTTTTTGTTGAAAAACATAAACATTTTAAGCAAAGAAAAACATCTGACTCTGAAGTGTTGCCAAATTAAAAAATTTAATAAAGGAAAAATATAGGTATTAAATGAAGGCCACTAACCATTGAATATGCCGTCAATAACCTTTTCTCTTCTTCTTTTCATTCGTTGTGTGCCTGGGAAAAAATAGCTTATGCCGCACTCACACAGGGGACATTTGTCGCGAGACATGGAACTATTCATTTATTTGCCCCCGATACCACACACAAGGGACAAATTGGAGTGTTGGTTGTATCCCCATGCATAATTTTTTAATAAGATTTAATACTACATTTTGCTACCTTTAAATACTTTTTTACTAAATGGTAGCGTTTTCACTACTTTCGAACATTATTTGATTACATTTCATTTTGTGGTGCACCATATATTGTTTACGGCAAATATTGAAGAAATTAAAATTGCTTTAATTTTTATGGCGACCGATTTTACAGATGCATTATTCATCATTCGGTATGAAGATGCAGACATAATAAAATCAATTTGAAATACTATGAAACGATAGGAAGTTGGCAAAGCCCGTCGAAGATGCTGCTGGTTTAAAAACTGACGAAAAGATTCAAATAAATCCCTGAGATTCTGACAAACAGCATCCAAGTGTGTGATAAATATTCCTACCGGAATTACCTGCGAATGTCAGAGGAGAAATTTGCTGAATTTCTAAATTTGGTCTAAACCGATTTGCAGAAGGCTGAAACAGATATGAGAAACTTTGTACCACCGGGTGAATAGCTGGCCGTAACCTTGTAATGTTTAGCCACAGGAGAAGCCTTCTAAACTTCTAATACCAAACCAAGTTATCGACAACATTCTTACTTATTTTTAAATTTTTGTTATTAGTTTTAGTTATTTATTTATTTCTAATTAGCAATTTTTTTATTTTTATTTTTATATTGTTTAATATTAGGGTTGTCTTAGAATTTGATAGATTGTTAGATTCCTTTCCTAAAAATATGAACTAAAAGTGCAAATATTTGTGCATACAGTATTTTAATGCACAAGGAATCGAAATTTGTGAAACAATATAGATAAATGCATTGCTCTAATATATAATATAATAAGATTTTGTCAAAAAATTTGAGCAAAAATAATATTCTTTATGTCTTACAGTCTTAGCAATAACCTTGATCGAAATCTTTCGCGACTTTGATATACTCTTTGTCAAAAGAGTTGTCAAAAAGAAGAGCATATGGTGTCCTTAGTTTCTATGCTTTGTGAGCAAACGGAAAGCTTGCCTCCAATTGAATCAATAAAAAGTCTGAAAATTTCTATGCTGAATATTGTAATTTGGAAATTGAACTGTTTATTTATTTGAATTTTTACCAATGTAATTGTTAAAATTGTAGAAACTTCAAGCCTACCTTTGTACAAATAATAATAAAAGCGTAACAGCTGATTAAATAAAAAATTTTTCAATTCGGAACATTTTCATAATACCACATTTACATTTTACAATGCATCCGGGGTCAATTGATGAATTTACAAACATCTCCCCTTTTTCTTTTATTATACGTCGAGATTTTAATATAGAAACGTGACATACAAATCCAAATGAATGTTTTTACTACACTGTTGTTTTACATGCTTCCTAATCGAAGGATTGCATCAATGGTGTTAGTCCGTTTTGTATAGATTATGGCAGGAAAAGAAAAAAACCAAATTTACCAATGAGACCTAATCTCGTTTTGAACACAATCAGAATTGAGTAAACAACAGCTGAAATTATTTGATTTAACAAAATAATTATGTACAAAAATGTGATAATTATATTAGCACATTTACAATATTTAATTGCAATATTTTGAATTTTACAATAAATAAAATAAAAATAAAAGTAGTTCTACTTACGTAGGCGTCGTGAAATAAATATAACAAATCCAATTAGCGACATAATTTATCACATAAAAATTCATATATTTTTTCGTTACTATTTTATATTTTGTTTTTCAGATTTTTTTTTTTGATTTTATTGATTTATTTTAATTAATAAGAATTATAAATATGAAAATATCTTCATCACAATCGCAGCTTCCAACCAGTCTTCATTCCTCAGGTGTTAAACAGCAACAACAACAATAACAAACCCACCCTTATTAGGGGCCATCGTAGAAAATATCTTCGAATTTTCGAATAAATATTATGTATTTATCCTTCCTTTCATTCTACTCAACATTCACACATAGTATCGATTTTTCATATAATGCGAATTTGAAGTAAATGTTGAATCATATTTTTCTTTTGCGAACGAAAGTGATCTCAATGAAGAGAATTCTTTTATAATTCTCTATAAAATAATGAGAGGACATACTCTATAATATTAATGATCGTCAAGGGTGGAAACAACAAATTGTATCAGTTTTTCATTAAACAAAACCTGTATAATCGAGATAGTTATGTGCTTGAATTCGATTCAGTCTGAAATCTGGAACAAATAATTATTATAAATAACAATTTTCAACGGCATAGAAGAGAACTTTGGGTACAAAAGAATTATGTATTAATTGAAAACAAATATAAGCTTCTAGTTTTCATAGGTTTTCATAGAAAAGATCATCATCTGTGACATCGTTATTTACTTTCTGGTTTTGTTCCGTCGAATATCGTTTAATTCGGCAATTGGTAGTGGTAGTGATGGCTCTTGATTTTGTAGCCACTTACAAAGTGTTGGTATTGGGAGATTCGAATGTTGGAAAAACGTGTATCGTTCACAGATATTGCGATGAAAAATATTATGACACATATATTTCAACAATTGGTAAATATTAAAGAAAGATCTGCAACTTATATTTTATTAATACGAAAATATTTTATGCATTTAAGACCGCAATTTATTAAATTTAATTA
>OZ016501.1:931867-966867 GCA_963966595.1 Physocephala rufipes | reverse complement strand
CCGATCATATAACCGTTCGTTTGTGCACTTTAATGTTCATTCGTATCTCCGTGCGGGAGAAAGAGAATAGAAGCTAATTTAAACTTAATAAATATAATAAAAACCATATTCATTTCAGAACATTTCATACTTCATCTGTTGTCTTTTCAATTCAAGGCGCTCCAATTCGATTTTTTCGCGTTCTAACTTTTGACGTTCTCGTTCCAATCGCAGCAGCTCAGCTTTCTCTCTTTCAAGACGTTCTCGTTCAAGTGCTAATTTTTTGCGTTCTTCTGCCAAACGTTGCTCCTCTTGACGCTGACGATCGCGAATTTCGCGACGGCGTCGCTCCTCCTCACGCAGTTCACGTTCTTTCTCTCGCAAACGTTGACGTTCTCTTTCCTCTCGTATCTTTTGATAAGAAAGAATCTCTCGCTGACGAATACGCTCCCGCTCCCTCTGACGAATCTCACGCTCCCGGTTTGGGTCACGGTTACGATCTTTGCGCGTTCTCTCTAAAGAGCGCGTAACGTGACGTGACGAACGCTTAATCGAAGATGTCTCCGAACGTGCTTTGTCTTTTCTGGAATCTTTAGAATCTATTTTGCTATTTCCCTTATCTTTGTCCTTTTCACTCCGTTCAATTTTATCATCTTTCCTACTGCCATATATTGATGTTTTCTTATCATCTCCCTTCTTCTTATCATCAGCAGAAGACGTCTTTACACCGGAGGAACGTTTATCATCGTCACGTTTCCTTGAAGTTCTGGAATTTGTTGTTGCCCGATTCCCAGCACCTGCTGACGAAGCATTGCCGCCTATCTCATTTTTAGTGCGCTCTACCGATATTATGCGTCCATGAAGTTCGGTGCGATGCAAACTTTCAATACAACGGGTAGCATCCGTAGCTGTTGACATCGTAACGTAGCCATAGCAACGTGTTCCTGGTGTTCGTGTGTTGGTCACCACCTTCGCTCCAATAACCTTACCGTAACTAGAGAATATTGTCTTCAAATCACTAGCCCGTGTGAGGGAGGACAGTCCTGATACCCAAAGATTGCGTGAAGTAGATGTGCTCTTCGAGCCAGCCGCTGATTTTGATGCATCTCCCGCAATACTTGTAGTAGAATTGTTTGTTGAAGCTGCGGATGACTTCTCTGCAATTTCCATATAAATAATAGATAGTGGAAGGGTAAAGATGAGCTCAATGATACTGTTTTCAAAAATTTGTAATTGTGGGTTGTTCTTGGTTTGGTAAGCATTATTGCATTATTGCATTATTACACTACTGCACAGTACTTCTCTGTAGACTTTTAGTTCTACATCTATACCGCATCTTAAAAAAAACCTATTAAATATACTTTCTCTTAAAGCTATCAAAAAGACCGAGCTAAATTAAGTGTGAATTATTTGATTGACCTTAATTTGAACACGAAACGTTGAATAAGAATTTCTGTTTCAATAATTTCAAATAATTAACATTAATGAGAGGCCTCTCCAGGTTGATCAGGATGTAAGCGGTAGCTCCGGATCATCAGCTCCAATCTTTGATGCACAGAAAGTGATTTTAATTAGAGTAAATGCTCCGTTGAAATAATCTCCAAAATTTTTTTCCCCAAATATGACGAGTAGATCTGTTTCGTACAGCATTAAAGCTCATCGATGTTTCATTTGCGGGAATTCTTTGCGCCGAAATGTTATCAATCGATATCGGATAATTCCGACAAATTATGACCATATTTCCGTTGAGGCCTTAAAAAATAAATCGAGTAGATGTCACATCTTCGTATGGTGCAGAAATTTGTGTCGTAATAATCCCAAGTAACTGACTGACTGGCAATCGTACAAATTTTTTCATTTCCTTTTAAATTGAACAGCGTCTGCATCGATTGTAATCAAGTTGAATGAAAACGTAGATTATTCTAATGTTGAGCATAGCGTATTTGGAGGGTTCATTACATTAGAATCGGGCAATTATATACTTTTTTCATCCAGATTTTTATCAAAATCTGTTGTATTTTAAAAAACTGTCTTATTCCAAGCATTAAAATGTCTGAGAAGTCCTTAAATCAAATCACGATATTTGCCAATAATTTATGAATTCAGTAGTTTGGTTTAGGGAGGATTATCTGCTATATTCTCCATTATGATTAATTTTCGAAAACGTTACGAACTGCAAGCGATAATGAGCTCGAATCTTTAAAATCAATATACTGTTGCTTTTGTATTACCGACTGCCAACCGGTGTTTACGGACTCCATCCACGTTCCCAACATCTAACTTGTCAACATCAAATAAATTCACACTTTTGAGAAATGTTTATACGATATGTCACTATTCTCTTATTTTCAATAACTAGCACTTTCAGTACAATGAGTTCTCTAATCTTGATTGTACAACTTTCCTAATTATACAAATGTAAGTTTTTAGTTTTAAAATTGTCTCAACTTTATTATTCTTATATTTGGTATCTATTCTTTATTAATATTTTGTATCTATTATTTATTAAATTACCTTTTTCTTCCCTTTGCGACGTTTTGCTTGCACACGATTTTTGTTCACCGCTATGATGTTTAGGATTCATTGAATAAAAAGCAAAAAGAGTTCATTGATATAACTTTTTCTAATAAAATAAAGCTATTATAGACCGGTTACGATGTTTGAATATAGATCTAAACCAATTTGTGTGCAAAATTATTATAACAAAATATTTTATATATCTCAGACATATTTTCACAAGTTCGACAGTTTGTTGTTAAAATTAACAATCTTAACTTAATTCTTGTTGCAAATGAAAGGGATTTATTAACAATTCAACAGTATGAAAGCGTACCGTTTTAGGCGATTAACAAAATCGTCCCCCAAAATTCAATCACCCTCAAAATTTATAGTTTGCACACAAACAATTTTTTTGAACCCCCTCTCGTACTTAGGATCAATACCTAATTAACGAACCTATTTTCCTTTTTAACACTCGATATTTCCTCTCCTTTGCTCTTACTTTTGGAACCATCATCTTTTTCTGCTTTCAATCCGTCCTTAATTTGACTATCAGTTTTCCTAACGGTACCTATTTCTTCTTCCTCCTTCCGAGTTTTACATCGTTCCATGGCTTTGAGTAAAAGAATAAAGTAATTTAATATATGTAATAAAGTAATTTATAGGAAATATAAGCGCCTGTTTACTTAATCATCTTTTCTCATTATTTTATTGGACTCCAACTATACTAACTGATAGCAACTTGTACAATTCTCTCTAGATCTCAATATGCAAAGCGTTTACTTATCATTACTAAACCCTAAAAGTTAGTTTTACATATTTACCTGCTGATTTGGCTTTATAATCCGATGCCTGTAAGTTAAAATTGTTTCATAGTTGTTCTCTAATAGTAATTTTTCTTACTTGATCATGCAGTAATTGCTGCTCTTCTTCTCCAATCGTTAAATTAATTGATTCTTCATGGTCTGGGTTATTACCATCTGTAGTGGTTTCTTCATGGGGATTTTCTTCTAATTCATTTTCCTCCTGACCCTGATTTCCTTCTCCATTATCATAATAATCATCGTCGTCATCATCATCTATTATAACGCATTCCTCATCTACCGTGCCCACTTCGTCCACAACATCGCTTTCTTCTACAACCCCTTGTTGACCATTTTCGCCATACTCACCAACATTACACTCGGATACTTCTTCTTTTTCTTCTTTCACTTGTATACTAACGGCAGACACCATTGCCGACTTATTGCTTTTATGATCCGCTTTGAAAAGATGAATGTTGGGATCCAAACCTTCTCCTCGCAATGACTTTTTGATGAAGAGAAAACTAAAATACTAATAATCCGTAATTAAATTTTAAAAAAATTACCTTCTGCAAGCGTTCTATCAACGCTGCTTTCGGCCCATTCGTATCTAATTTGCGTGTTCTAAGTTCTTCTTTCACATCACAAATCTTTAAATCGATTAGTTTTTGTCCTGTCCCCGACATTTTCAAAATCTTATTCTTCTATGCACAATTATTTTTTGTCCAGAACGAATTCTTCAAAGCAATTGAAAACACTCTACCTATTCAATCACTAATTCTGTTTTACACCACAAAATGGCGTCTTTCCCATAGACTGTATAACACGCATTATATATTATTGATTTGAGCCAGTGTTGCAATTGACTGGAAGTCACAAATCCATTCTCAGTGAATGTAATTCCATGTAATTTTCAATCACCCTTGCGCATTAATTAAGCCGCACTCACACAGGGAACATTTGATTCCGGACACGTCAAATTTGTTGTCGTTTTACCAGCAAGGCCGCACTCACACAGGGGACATTTGTCTCGAGACACGTCAAATTTGTTGTTGTTTCACCAGCAAAACAACGAAATGAACTGTGGACTATCAACGAATGAATTTGTCCCTTGTGCGACAAATTTGTCCCTTGATGTTTACTGGGGACACCAAACAGCGGGTTGTCGTATCGACAAAGCAGAATATTACGAATTCATTCAGGCATGCATTTATATTATATTTATAAAAGAGCATTATGAATTTTGAGGATTTGTTCGATCGGGGCTGTTACTGGGACTGCAAAACATAAGCTATATTATTCTTATATAAAATTTTTTGAAAATATATTATTATATATATTAGAGCAATTAATTCGTCCATATTATTTTAGAAATTTTGACGGCTTGTGTATTAAAATATTGTGTTCACAAATATTTGCACTTTCAGTGCATTTTTTAGGTAAGAAATCGAACAGTCCATTAAATTCTAAGGCAGCCCCAACATTAAACAATATATAAATATTTTTGAAGTCTTTGGCTTGTGCTTTTATATATATATTTTAGTATATTTTTTCCAAAATTCATTTCCAGTGGTATTTAGATGGACTAAGGATACCACGGAAAGGCTGATTAACGCCCTACAACAAGAAACGTCTCTCTGGGACGTGAAAAGTAGCAAATACCACGACCATCACTGAATTAAAAAATGAAAATGTGCGCAGGAGGTGTAATGTATATCCAAAATTATTTAATGAAATTAATAGAACTGGACGAACAGGCATGTCAGGCTAGAAAAAGTAATATTCTGAGTCTGGCGCTGTTAGGAATATTGGATAATGATGATACATTATAAACATTTTTACGGTTAAATGTGCCAGATAACATTTTTTAATTTTTTAATTTTATTTATGATCTCTGTACAAAATTGGTGGTATTCAACAATATTTTTAGATTTCATTTATTTTGTATTATGTCTAATGTGAAAACTGCTGTGAATTTTTTTTATTTTATGAGATGTACATATATGTATAAGATTCATCCGGTGTCACAGCTTTTCGCATATGCGTTTCAGCCTTCTGCAAATCGGCTTGTACCGAATTTAGCAATTCAACAAACTTTTCCTCTGACATACGCAAATAATTACGGTACGAATATTTATCGCATACTTGAATGCTATTTGTCAGAACATCGAAGGATCCATTACTGTTTTTTTTTCTTTTCGCCAGCTTTTGATCCAGCAGCTTCTGCGACGACCTCTACTAACCTCCTCCAATTTTTCCACAGTATCTAAGATTAATTTTATTATTTCTGCATCTTCATCACGAATGATATATAATGCATCCACAAAATCGATCGCCATAGATATTAACGCAATTTTAATTTCTTCAATATTTTCCATAGTCACCTAGCGCGCAACACAATGAAATGAAATCGAATAATGTTCGAAAGTAGTCAAACCACTACCATTTAGCAAAAAAAGTATTAAAAGGTAGCAAAATGTAGTAAAAAGTCTAATTAAAAAATCATGCATGGGGATACAACCTACATTCCAATTTGTCTCCTGTGTGAGTGGTATCGGGGACAAATAAATGAATAGTTCCATGTCTCTCGACAAATGTCCCCTGTGTGAGTGCCAGAGACAACGAGATAGGAAACTCTTTTCCCGAAAAAAAATGTTTCAAAAAAATGACAAAATTTTACACGACCGAAACTCACGTACAGGGGTTATGTATATGTATGCGTTATTCACCAAATTAAATGTCACGTATGACTTTTCATCAAAATATGTAAACAACAGTTCGTTCCGCGGCTTGATTTGAAAGCACATTTTGTGCTCTTTTTTGTGAAAATAATAAGAAAATGAGACGAAAAAGAATTTAAATTCAATAAGTTCTAAAAAGCTTAAGTGAAAGAAATAATTAATATGTAAAAGTACAACAGAACATGGGCTTCAGCTAGAATTCGAATGGGTCGGCCAACACCGCTTTGAGCTAGCCAACACCACTGGTGTCTTATTTTCATGTCACCAGAAATCCCAAAATAGAATAAAGAGCTGATGAATATTGTGGAATCCCGTAGGAAGGAACAACAAGAAAGAGTTGAGGACGATGTTGACATTACTCCGGATGAACTCAATATTGCCATAACTCGTCCTTCGGTGATGGCAAACAGCAAAATCAAGTACTATGCGTAAGTATCAAATACTATGAAATAAGTGGCTGCAAAAAGAAATCCACGAAAGCAGAGAAACATTTTTGAGAGCGCTAGAAGGAAAGAATCAATGCCTCTCCTGCATGAAGTCCTCAAGAATGGCAATGATACTAAATAATTCAAAACGTATAGAAAGCGCGAAGTAATCCAAAAAGTAAAAACATATAATGATCGAATTCTAATTAATTTTGAATATTTTCCTTTCTAGAAAAGAAGGAGCAAAGAAGTGATGAGAAAACACGCAAAAAGACAACGGAGGAAACAGTATCAAAAATGGAAGTAGCCGAAAGGAATTTATTTCATGAGAGCAGTAGTAGTGAAACGGATTTCCTATAGTAAACAAATGAAAACATAAAATTTCCATCAGAGGGCTGTGTGCACTTCCACGCCACCCAAGAGGTATGCACATTGGCGCGTTACCGGTTTTTTTTTGGATGTCCGGTTCCCCAGTAGGCCTATAACACCCATATAAAAATATACAATGCACACTTATTTAATGTATTTACAAATATACAATGCAAACTTATTAGATATACGTAACAAATTGTTATGAAATTAAAATTGTACAATGATATGTAAAACATTTCACAAACGTTAATATATATGAAATTTAAAATGATTGTTACGATGTTACATTTTATGAATGTTAATGGATGGTGATAATTTATTATATAATGTTGCATAGTTAGTAATTAAATAAATTTAGTTAAGCACAGTTAAATTTAGTTAAGCACAGTTAAAGAGTTAAAACGAAGCAAATATAAAAAGTGCATTCACAAATATGATATACATATACAATATAATATACACCAAATATATTTTAGTATTATACATATACGTACCCCAAGGATTAATGCAGTAGAATGAACTTGAATTCTAAAGGTGCGCGACGGAAAGGAATTTTTGCTTAAAATTGGGGGACTTGAGCTCTCTATTAAAAAACTTTAAAGCAAAATATATACGAACCCTGACAAATAGGGATACGAAGTCGTGAGTCGTAAAATTTTCGCAACACGCGTACTTTTCTGTATCAATTATTCCGGAAATTAAAAAACTGCTAATACTTCTTCGATGGCAAAGGCAGTGAGTCTTCAGGAACAGACTTTCCATAATCTAAGAGTAATGGAAAAAGAGACTTGCGGGATGAAGGCGTATTACACATCTCGGACGATCCACTGGCTTCTGATGACAATGGATAATCCGGGAATAGCAACTTTTCTTTTGTAAATTCTCCTATATTAATCGCTGAGGTTAACAATTTTAATTCTAAATCAGGGACAGCATCCCGTCTTAATCTACGGCTCTTTTCGCCACACATTTGCTTGGAAAAGTGTTTCCCACATGCGTATAGCTATCTTTTGCTATCACCCTTTATACCGAGAAGCCGACACCATTCTAATCTTCTATTTATAGCGTATACAAGATAGAAACAAAATAAAAAAGGAAATTAAAATGGGAAAAGGTGATAGAAGTGCAGCAGCAACGTATAAAGGGTGCATCTAAATGTTGGCTACATATAGCTGTATACAAGTATTAACTTTTTATATCAATTCGTGCAAAATTAATTTCAACCCGATACCTATCTGTACCCAGCATGCATTGTATAACTCTGATTTAGAAAAATTTCAACAGTTTGATACTGATTTTTATTAATTGCTCTTTTATTTTATTGAGCTATAACTTCTAAACAAACGCAGATCACAAATATTTCTAATCTCACTTGGATTAGAATGTTGGTTATTCAAATTAAAAATTTCTATATCAGAGCTGTACATTATCACCCAAATCTAACATTGCATGTTTTCCAATTGGAACAACTGGAGCTTCCAATTGGAAAACACTTGTGGCCGCTTGACCAATATCTTACCGTGATCCATCGGTGGCAGCGTCCGGAAACCTGAAAAAGTGACCACCGCCAGCAAATCCAACCTTACTGCATACTCGCACACTTGGCATTTTTTAACAAAATTATAAATCTTTGGAATGTTTAAAATTTTTTTTAAATTTTGCAAATTGAAAAATCGTGGTGAAAAAATATATTGCGAAAAAGGCCCAGCGCTGCAAATTAAATTCGAAGCGTGTACATAAATTATGCGAGTATGTTTTACGTAACAATCTCAATAATTCAACACGTAAGTAAATGTTTGAACTGAAGACTATCAAAATTCCGTATATATATTATTGAATTCTTTGATATTACAAACAAATGTGACCTACATAATCTTCTTCAATACCAAAAATAATGAAATTTTCTAAATTGAAAAGTAGTTTCAAGCTCATTTAGCAAGCTCTAATGGTTTAATATACTGGTTTAATGATTCTTTTTTTAATAATTAACGATGAAATTTAGTTTATACCACATTACAAAATGCAGGCAACACTGTTTTCATACGAATGCTAAAAAATGTACTTAAAACACTACGAGCCGCATAAGCAGGTAACACTAAAATGGTCAAATCTAGCTGCGAGGTCAAAAAATAAATAAGGTATGCCAACGCCAGTATTTATTTGCATTTTCTTTTTTAGGAGTTTCCCTTAAGGATGAATTCATCACAATTATATTGGAAAACTAAGATGTTTGCAAGCCAAGGCAAATAAATCATTTCATATAAATTTTCAATGTGAATACTGAATATATCGAATTGAACCAAACTATTCAGGATAGAAAAATAAACTGTTAAATTATTTATATTATTTCAAAGTGGAGATAGAAAATATAAAGTAATTACATTAATTCACATTATTATTAATTATTACATTATTAAATAAATTCTCTTAAATATTTGTTTAATTAATTTTGCCATTACTTATATCGTAAAATTGACTTGAATGCTTATTAAAACGTTATACCACATTTAATTTCGTTTATATTCACATAAAATATTAACAATATTTTAATTTAAGGTGACGATTATTAAAACACATATACGGTAATTTAATTGCTTCAGCGAGTGATTAGTAAACATGAAAATCAAAACAAAGCCCTTCACTTGGATTTAGGGTAATGTTGATAAAGCAACATGCAGAATTTGTTTAAGTAAATTCTGTTTATTTATTCTGTAAATATTTGTTTAATTTATTTTACCCTCTTTGGAATTATTTGCCCCATTAAATAAGTCATTCCATTTTTGCGAATTACTAAATTATTGCACGGAATTTCATTTCATTTATTTCCTCATGCTTACAAATGCGCAATGTTTTTGCCGATAAATTATTAGATATATTATTTTCATCAAACAAAGTATGAACGCAATGCATGTACACAGCTTAAAGCATAAAAGTGTACATGAAATAGAATTTAATTTTATAGATCAATATCTAAGTTGGAATATCTAAACAAAGGTGGTGGGAATTTTAGACCGAAATGTCATTAGGGTCTGAAACTCAAATATTGTTTGGGTCTGTAACATGCAATTCCGCGAATTGTTTGGGTCTGTAACATCGATTTCCTGGAATTCTATTGTTTGTTTGGGTCCGAAAGTCACTAACACTACCTTAAATCAGAGTTGTAGTTAGAGAAGTTTCCTATCTCGTTATCTCTGGTGAGTGCGGCCCAAAACAACCAAATGACTGTGGCCTATCAACGAATGAATTTGTCCCTTGTGCGACATAGGCCGCACTCACACAGGGGACTTTTGTCGCGAGCCATGGAACTATTCATTTAGTCCCCGATACCACTCACACAGGGGACAAATTGGAATGTACGTTGTATCCCCATGAATGATTTTTAATTAGACTTATTACTACATTTTGCTACCTTTTAATACTTTTTTGCTAAATGGTAGCGTTTTGACTATTTTCGAACATTATTTTATTTCATTTCATTTTGTGGTGCGCGCTAAGTTGACTATGGAAAATATTGAACAAATTAACAAATTAATGACATCTTCATCTTCCGGGATGAAGATGCAAACAAAATAAAATCAATTTTAAATAGTGTGGAACAATTTGAGGAGGTTAGTAGAGCTCGTCGGAGAAGCTGATGGATCAGAAACTGGCGAGAAGAAAAAACTCAAATGGAGCCTTCGAAGTCCTCACAAATAGCGTCCAAGTGTGCAATAAATATTCGCACCGGAATTATTTGCGAATGTAAATCTCTAAATTTCATCCTAACCGATTTGCAGAAGGCTGAAACGCATATACGAAAAGCTGTGCCGCCGGATGATCAGCTAGCCGTAACTTTGCGTAATTTGGTTACCGGAGAATCCTACTAAAGCTTGGAATACCAAACCAAGTTATCGACAACATTCATAATTGTTTTACATTTTTGTTATACTTTTAAGTTATTAGTTCTTTAGTTATTTTTACTTAGCTATTTTTTAATTTTTAGTTTTATATTGTTTAATGTTGTTGTCTTAAAATTTGATGGACTGTTGGATTCCTTTCCTAAAAATGTGCACTTAATGTGCAAATATTTGTAAACATAGTATTCTAATGCACAAGGAATAGACATTTGTGAAACAATATAAGTGAATGAATGGTTCTAATATATAAAATAATATTTTCTCAAAAAATTCCAGCAAAAACAATATAATTTACGTTTTGTGGTCCTAGCAAAAACCTCGATCGAACAAACCATCCGCAAATGCATGCCTGGATACAGTTGCAATATTCTGCTTTATCGATACGACAACCCGTTGTTTGGTGTCCCCAGTAAATATCAGGGGACACAAGTGTCGCACAAGGGACAAATTAATTCATTCATTGTCCACAGTTCATTTCTTTGTTTTGCTGGCGAAGCAACAACAAATTTGACGTGTCCCGGGACAAATGTCCCCTGTGTGAGTGCCGCAATATTAACAGGGGACACCAAACGGCGAGTTGTCGTATCTACAAACCAGAATATTATGACTGCAGTCAGGCATGCAATAGTATTGTATTCAGAAAAGGGCAAATCAATGTTGCGGAAGATTTGTTCGATCAAGGTTGTTGCTAGGACTGTAAAACATAAAGTATATTATTTTTTCTGAAATATTTTGACAAAATCTTATTATATTATATATTAAAGCTATTCATTTTTCTATATTGTTTTACAAATTTCGATGCCTTCTGCACTAAAACACTGTGTTTACAAATATTTGCAATTTTCTTTTAGGTAAGGAATCGAACAGTCCATCAAACTCTAAGGCAACCGTAACATTAAACTATATACAAATAAATATTAAAAAATAGCTAATTAAAAATAACTAAAAAACTAATAACGTAAAATAATAACAATAATTTAAAAATAACTAAGAATTTTGTCGATAACTTGGCTTGGTATTCCAAGCTTTAGAAGGATTCTCCTATGGCTAGATGGTTGTACCGGTGGTACAACGTTTCTCATATCTGCTTCACTCTTCTGCAAATCGGTTTGGACCAAATTTAGAAATTCGCTAAACTTCTCCTCTGACATTCGCAAATAATTCGGGTAGGAATATTTATCACACACTTGGATGCTGTTTGTCAGAACCTCTATTTGAATCTCTTCTTTTCGCTAGTTTTTAAACCAGCAGTTTCTTCGACGGGCTTTCCCAACTTCCAATCGTTGCGAAGTATTTCAAATTTATCTTATTATGTCTGCAACTTCATACCGAATGATGAATAATGAATCCATAAAATAGGTCGCCATAGAACTTAACGCAGTTTTAATTTCTTTAATATTTTCCGTAATCAACATAATGCGCACCACAAATTGAAATGTAAACAAATAATGTTCGAAAGTAGTGAAAAAGCTACCATTCAACAAAAAAGTATTTAAACGTAGCAAAATGTAGTAATAAGTCTTATTAAAAATCATGCATGGGGATACAACCTGCATTCCAATTTGTCCCCTGTGTGAGTGGTATCGCGACAAATAAATGAATAGTTCCATGGCTTGCGACAAATGTCCCCTCTGTGAGTTTCAGAGACAATCTTTGCTTGTCAATCCGAATGCGGTTGTCGAGCCGAACACATTGAGCGGTTATCAGCCTTATAATGTATCACGATACGAACACGATTCGAAAACGTTGACGAACACGAAACAAAAACGAAGGCTCTGATAATGAAACCTCTTCGTTCACTTCGTTTCATTTCCAATTTATTGTTGTTGGCATCTACAGAAATTGTGCGATTGTTTACCTCCTACCACTTCTCCCCTCCTTGCAATCAATAGCAGCATGCTTCTTTGCTTTGACGATCGCATTTTTGTTTTCGTCAATTTTGACAACCCTTTCGTGAAGTATTCGTGATACATTATTAAGTGATTTCCAATCGAACACGGGAATGCATGTAAAAAACAACAACAAAAATCTAGTTTTCGATTCGTGTTCGCTACGTTTTCGTTATCGTTATTTTGGCATTCTTCTTCATCATTTCTTCGTTAAATCGAAGAAAAGCGGGGAAATAGCAAAAGAAAATCGAAGATTACGTTTTCGTATCGTGATACATTATAAGGCTGTATAATTCGCGTTAGTGAATCATGAATTGTTTGCTGTGTTAACGACTATAATGCCATGGTAGACATATCTGTCGTCAGTGTGTTGAAAACAAGCTGCTCATCTATTTCAATATAATTATCACGTAATGTAAACAAAAGCTTTGTTATAAGTAAGTCAGTGAATCGTTACGTAAATAGGCTACTCAATAAATAATTTAATGAAGTTAGGGTATATTTTGATATAACAGACAAAATCAGTTCTATGTTTTAAATTTTATGAAGTTTAGACAAATTAGTTTCAATTTTTTAAATCCATATTATTTCGAAACCTGACGTCAGTGAGGCGTTTCCTGGAGTAATCAACAGCATTAAAAGAAACTAGAATATAATTGTAAACGTATCCAAGGTATCTTTGCTTTTCTTGAATAATAAATAAACGCAGTCTTTTATAATGTACTTAAGTTCTCAAGTGTTTACAAAATTTATTGTCGAAAAATGTCACGTCTGACAATTTTTTATGACAAGTCACATATGAGTATTATGAAAGGGCCGTTATGACTTTTTTGACATGTAGGGTGGCAAGAGGTTTCATTTTACATTTTTTATCAACTGTATTTATGACGTGTCGTCCGTAGATTTGTCTGAATTCGGGGAATACAAAGCTACATTAAGCTACAGTGAACCATGAAATTGTTCGTCTATGTAACAATTCTCGCGTGCATTTTCAACGTGGCTTTTGGATTATATTTCCATATCTCCGAAACAGAACGTAAATGTTTTATTGAGGAGGTACCAGATGAAACGACGGTCTTGGGTAAAACTAGAGGCTTTTGGTGTTTCGCAAATATATCAAAACGTCTTTTTTCACAGTTACCTACAAAGTAGAACTCTATGACCCGCGTTCCAATGGATTTATGCCCTCATCACCCGGCATTGGCATGCATGTTGAAGTACGTGATAGTGACGATAAGGTGATTCTCTCGCGCGTTTATAGTTCAGAAGGACGTATTTCTTTTACTTCTCACACGCCAGGAGAACATGTAATTTGTTTATATTCAAATAGTACTGCTTGGTTTAGTGGCGCAAAGCTGCGGGTACATCTTGATATACAAGTCGGTGAACACGCCATCGACTACGCAAATGTAGCCCAAAAAGAGAAGCTCACCGAGTTGCAACTGCGTATTCGGCAGCTATTGGATCAAGTTGACCAAATTACGAAAGAGCAAAATTATCAACGCTATCGTGAAGAACGCTTTCGTCATACCAGCGAAAGTACCAACTCACGTGTGCTCTGGTGGTCCCTTGCACAGACTATTGTTTTAGTATGCATGGGTTTCTGGCAGATGCGTCACTTAAAAAGTTTCTTTGAAGCTAAGAAGTTGGTGTAAATTGTCTCTGCAAGAGAAACCATTAACCAATAGTAGATTAAGATAGTATCAAAATTTCTCAAATTTTTGACCATGTTTTACTTGTGAATTGTGAAGAAAGAATTTCATTGTTTGTGAGTTTTAGAAATATAGTTTGTTCTGTGAAGAATGTGGCCATTGTTGTCTTTTAAGTTAGTTGCAATTATTGTTAAAGATAATCTCGATTTAATTTGGGCCTGGATTGACATTGTCAAGGCTCGCATATAGCAGTACTATCTTTAACTTGTGCTGTTTCTATCAACCACAACCTCATGATGATCGTTAACCCCCTTGCATTCAGAATAAATTGAATTGGTCTTAATTCAAAATTATATGAAAATATAATAAAGTAAATTTAACCGGCTGTATAATGGAACCCATAAAATGTTTAGTCACCTGGATTGCTTCGGCACAGATAACCCATATCCCTCTAAATAAGTAACATTATCATTCTCTATCGATGGGTCTTATCGCATCGTCCATTTTAAACCCCATCCCGCCGTGCATTTTAACATTTTGATCATACAATTTAATCACCGTATAAATCAGACGTACAATATGTTAAAACATAAACAAACAAAACCGCAAGCTGAATATAAAGGAGATACGGCTATGGTGCAGATAACGAACCATAAAATGTCAGTTTCTCTACTTGAGGGAGGGAGCGTAACATTTTGCAAATGCTAAGATGCTGAGGAGTAATTCAACAATCGTGTTGCGACTGAAATCAGTTCTTCGCGACAAACGATAGCAGTTGGACGAATTTTGAGGAGAATATAATAGAAAATAAAATACGAAGCAATTAGTGATTTTGAAATTTAAAAAAAAGTTTTGCTTATCTCGTGTATTCGTTATAACTGACAACTTTACTAGACGCAATAACGAGTGTTGGGTAATATGATATAGTGGGTTATATCGGTTGAACAGGTGTACGTGCCTTGCCATCGACAAAATATATCCAAAATGAATTTTTCGTTGAGTTAATCACAAGCGTATCAAAACCACCAAATCGGAGTCGCACAAACACCACAGAACTTATCGCAAACCACAAAACTGTGGCTGTTCTTAACGAACAGTTAACGTTGCCTTTGTTTACAAATGTTTCGGGCATCACAAATACCGAGTGATGAAAGTAAGTCAACAATGATAATGAATTTACTCTCTTCAGATGTTAAGATAAAGAATATCGTAGTGCGATCTGTAATCATCACAAAAAGCTAAAAAACTACCTCAATTTTTAAAAAATAATGGTAAATTCACACAAAATTAATATATTTTTAGGGGCTGCGTAATTTATATATCCGCAACTAATTCATATTCAGAAAAAATTTATTTAACCTGACTATGATTAATTTAAATCTAGAACAAATAAAATCGTTATTTTCGGCCTGGCCTAAGCTTATATACCCTACACTCGTAATAATAATTTTTGGTTTGATCCTAATGGGCGGTGCACGCTCTTAACATTATATATCCCTCGTCCTGGTTAATTTAAATTCAAAAACGTCTTGATAAATGGAGCATGTCCCATCCATTTTGTGGAGCCACAATGTCTAACACCAACATCTCGGCTGTAAAACTCCTGCTCAAAAACTAAAAAATCGGGCTTTGAAAGGGTATAATGTGCAGAAGGTAAGCGTGGAATTGGTCTGATTAACCCCATTTTCATTGCCAAACAGCCTAAGATAACAATGAATATTCGAGACAAATTTCTCCCTCAGTTCGACCCCAATCACGATTTCCTCAGACATACAGGCAGACAGACAGACCGAAGGACGGACATGTCTAAATCGATCCAGGGACTTATTCTGAGCATGAATATTTATACTTTTCTGTATCTGGTACGCCGACTTTAATGCGTTACAAACGAAAAAAGTAAGAAAATATACCCTATCCTTTCGGGTGTAGGGTATAATTATTACTAAGAGCACAAGTTAAAGTTTTAGATTTCTCCTTTGGCAAAAATAATATTAATTGCGAAGTTAACTCCTATTTACTCCTATAACTCCTTTATCCATATTTGTACTATCCTTCCTAACTAATAGCCTTTTTAAAATGAGCTAAGGAATTTAATAATTAAGAAATGTCGAAACAGTTGATAAACAGATTTAATAAAACTAATATCAAAGAACCAAAAATCTTCCTATAAATTCCACATCTTCAGAGCGCGATTTTATGCCCGAGGAATTACTTAATATGATTGATTTTATGAAACGAGGAATTTATATGATAAAATGACAACTACAACAACTACAAAACGTTTCAAGCTCCATTTTGGGGGGCTCCACAATGTTCAGCCGGTTAAATTTACTTTATTAAATTTGCGTATAATTTTGAATTAAGACCAATTTGATTTATACTGAATGCAAGGGCGTTAATGATCTTCAAGCTTTAAGATTATATATAAGTGTTGTTATTACCCATAACGAAGTTTTGTTAACTGTGTAAATGCATTGATATTTTATGGTACTTTATTAATCTGATTTCTCGCCTTATTCCTTAGCTATTTTGGCTCTCGGAAACCTTACCACAGCGGACCTTACAAAAATTGATAGAGAAACCAACCAAAATACTCCTCTAAAAGATTCTAACGAGCAACGGTCGTTATATGGAGTAACTGTTATTTTACCACCGATCAACTACAAATATCCTGTTGCAGTTATTTTCATATTATTGGCCAAATTCTTCGAAGCATTTGCAGCTAATGGCATTAGAAGTGAGTATAATAGAACTTCCTATGGATAATTACATAAAATTTTACTTTTCGATAAAATTGCAAATGTATTAAAATTAAAAAAATTAATTTTGTTGGCTAAAAAATTATTTCTTTATTTTTAATTATCTTTCCCTGTTCTAGAAAACATTACGAGACGAACACAGAAACAGCGAAATTTATTTTAATTAGACAAAAAACTCCAATTAATTTAGAATTCTGTGATAATTTCATGTCATGAAATGTCAAATAAAATATTGAGTTGATATTGATATTGAGTTTACTTTACTGTCCTTAATTGTCTCTTGATCATGTTTATCAACCGATATGATTGATTTGTAATGTTATATTCTTGGATTCGATTTTAATTTCTCTTTTTAGTAAATAAAATGTTGGTGATGATCGATTATCATTTTGATCGAGCTCAAATCGATTTATCATTGAATTTTCAATAGTCCAAACGAGATAACCGTGATGATTACAAAACAATATTTCATTACAGATGTCTATTATTAAGTATATTCATTTAAGAATAATCGTATTAATAAATAAATTATATATATATATATATATATATATATATATATATATATATATATATATATATATATATATATATATATATATATATATATATATATATATATATATATATATATATATATATATATATATATATATATATATATATATATATATATATATATATATATATATATATATATATATATATATATATATATATATATATATATATATATATATATATATATATATATATATATATATATATATATATATATATATATATATATATATATATATATATATATATATATATATATATATATATATATATATATATATATATATATATATATATATATATATATATATATATATATATATATATATATATATATATATATATATATATATATATATATATATATATATATATATATATATATATATATATATATATATATATATATATATATATATATATATATATATATATATATATATATATATATATATATATATATATATATATATATATATATATATATATATATATATATATATATATATATATATATATATATATATATATATATATATATATATATATATATATATATATATATATATATATATATATATATATATATATATATATATATATATATATATATATATATATATATATATATATATATATATATATATATATATATATATATATATATATATATATATATATATATATATATATATATAATTTTTTTATTTAGTCCTTTTTCTACTTTAATAAAGCTGCTTTTTTGCAGACCCGTTGAAGTTTTTATAAAGTTTTTGATAATTTTTACCACTCTTCTTAACACAGCTATATTGGCGATCTATCTGCGAGATTATCTAAACTTTAATGAAAATTTTTCTACGATCATGTTACATATATTCAACTTCTTTGGACAATTCTGCCCGATATTTGGTGCCCTTTTAGCCGACAGCTACTTGGGTACCATACGCACAATTTCCTCATTCTATTTAATTTACGCGCTTGGGTGGATTTTATTGATCTTAACTTCTCTTCCGACAGTTGTGGTACCAATAATGTAAGATTATTTTTATCTTTAATTGATGTATAGTCAGGAGCATAATAAACTGTCAATATGTTGAAATTTATTTCCAGTTATCTCGCTTCAGTTTCACTACTATTGATTGCGGTTGGCAATGGATCGATAAGAGCTTGCATTACGTCACTTGGAGCTCTACAGTTTAAAGTCCCCGAACAAAGCCGGCAATTAGCGGAGTATTTTTCGCTCTACTACTTTGTTTATTATTTTGGGATTTTCTTGAGCAAGTTATTGCCACCTTTGGTTCGAGGACAAACAAAGTGTTTCGGTGAAAAAGATTGTTATCCAGCAGTTTTTGGAACTCTGGGTTCATCGTTTTTAGCTTCTTGGTGTGAGTAATATATATGTGATTATTTTGTCTGATCGGACCTGCGTGTGTGATATAAAATCTCTTTCAGTGATTTATTTAATTGGCAAACTCTTCTACAAGCCTGAGAAACAATCGAAAGAGAACGTTTTAATAAAATTTTACGGTTGTATAAAAACTGCTCTTAAAATTAAATGGAATAGAAATGCATCAGAGCCTCGAGCAAGATATTGGTTACATAATTCTATAGGACGTTACGATAGGACATTTGTCAATGATGTAGCCAAGGTTTTAAAAGTGAGTTCAAAATTTTTCGAATAAATAAATTCAATTTCTCGTTATTTATTTTTTGTAATATTTAACAGATCTCAAAGCTATTTTTGCCTCTACCAATTTACTTTGCGTTGCTTGCCCAACAGGATTCCAGTTGGACATTTCAGGCCACAATGATGAACACCACCTTCGGGAATATAACTATTGAGCCAGATCAAGTAAACGCAAATGCTCTTTATTGCTAATTCTGCTGACCATAAATACATGTTAAATTTATGAAATTCTAGGCAAAGGCGATGGGTCCGATTATACTGTTCATATTGATTCCAATATGGCAATATATTTGTCAACCTTCGATAAAAGTTTGTTTCGGGAGAGAACTGAAACCACTCTACAGCGTCACAGCCGGAGGTCTTTGTTCAGCTCTATCTTTTGTCTGTGCAGGCGCATTGCAAGAATATATTAATGTTAGCTTTATTCTCAAGAAGACAAAATTATTGTTTTAAATCTTACATGTTTTGTATATAATCAAATCCTTATTTCTCTAGAATAATCCTTATCAAACCATAAGTATTATATGGCAACTACCACAATTCATATTATTGATGTTGGGTGAGCTTCTACTGTCTATTCCCGGATTACAATTTGCATTCACCGAGGTTTATAAAATCTTTTCTTTGTATGAAACATTTAATTAAGATAATATCCATTCTTTTTATCATTTTTTAAGGCACCATCTTCGATGAAATCGGTGGTTACGGCGACTTGGTTTCTAAATAATGCTTTCGGTAATTTGCTTGTGGTCTTCATTACGAAAGCACACCTGTTTGATTCTCAAGTAAGAACCAGAGTTTCGAAATGAGATTAGAATTTTAACTGTTTATGTTTTAACAGAGCACGGAATATTTTTTTTATGCTGTTTTAATGCTGATCTGTATAATAATTTTCTCCCTCTTGGCATATAATTATATTTTACATGAGCGCGTAGGCAACTTCTATACACGGATTGATACAATATCACCGGGGAGTCGATATTGCGTTCAGAAATCCAATAAGACTGACGTGATTAACAATATGACTATTCCGGCGCATTCTAATGAAACTGTACATCTCTCCGATATGCCAAGCACGAGCTCGGGTACGGCTTTTGGTGGATGTGAAAACAATATCTAAAATATTCAAGCAGTAGAAATTATAATTATAATTTTTTCTATATCAAACGCAATATTATAGTCATATATTATTTTTAGTAAATTTATTATTTAAATGTTTATATCATCTTGATTTAACCCCAATCGTAGTTTCAATAAAAGTAATAATTCAATAAATAAGAAATTTATCCAATATATCGATTATTCTAGAATTTTGAATATATATTGCAATTCTACAACGGTATCGTCCGGAAGATCAGTGCAATGTATACTATTCAAAACCTTACTTGTTCCAAATTTGGCACGTAGTGTATTCGGGCGCAGAAGTTTAGCAATTTCCTGTACAAAAAATAAGAAAGAGAAAGAAGGTAATCTCGACAAGAATCCATAACTAAATTTATACAACTCACCGGATCCATCGGGCCACATAAATTACGAAACTCTTCATAAGCATGTTTGTTTTCATTATCGCATACCAATTCCAGAGCCATACAAACACCACTCGCCAATTGCACAACCATAGGCTGAAATAGTAATAAAAATAACTCCATAACATTAGATCCTATCACTTAAATCTCCGATTCAATTTACCATAAATTCAGGTAAAATTCCACGATAGACCTCATAGAATTCCTCGCAATTAACACGCTCTATTAAATTCATACGCAATCCAGTAATTTGAAATCCATTATTAATAATTTCAGTTATTATTTTTCCAAGATTTCCTACAAGAAATATGAAATTCATAATTTCGTATAATAATAACCATATTCTCCTACATAGTTTTGATACCTTCTTTAATGCTGTGTGGCTTTATAATAGCTAATGTTGAGCTCTTCAGCACACAAGTCAGTTTTAAACCACTCTTGGGAGAGAAAAAATATTGTAAGGTCTGATGAAGAAAGAATCCATTATTATTAAGTGATTTAATGAATTTCATCTAGACGGACTCTTGATGCATCTTCATCGGTTTGAGAACAATAAATTCCATTACGGATATCCTCTTTCTCGAATAAAGCAATTAAAGGAGCTGGGTAATTTTCTATGTTGCATTCCTTATTCTGACTGTGGCAATATTTCATTTTCTCTACAGAATTCTCACCGATTACTTCTAATCCTATACAAGGACCCGACAATAGTTGATTCATAAGGACACTGAAAAACAATTATCGTAATATCACAATAAGGAATTAAAGAAATTCTAGTATTTAGAACATTTCATACGACATTTCGACATCGCCTTTGCTCTTTTCTCCCAGGAATGCCTTAACCTGATCCGACGTGAATTGCACCATTATACCTTTGCTAACACTAAAATTGCTTTCAATGAGTGCGCTTAGGAGGAACCCGATATGTTGTATTGCCGTATTCTTAACTAAAATAAAAGTCCTAATCGGTAAATACCGTTAAGTTAAGGTAAACCATTTGGGAACTATGGCAAGCATTTTACTTTCTTCTGAATTTTGCCAAAGCATTTTTCGTAACCCCATCAGCGTAGTCAATTATGTCAAATTGTCGACCAAATATGTTTATTTTAGAGCCAACAAAAAGGTCACGCTCGGTCAAATCTACCATTTTAGTACGTCGAAGAAACATTTTCCTGTTGCGCGTTTCAAACTGCGATTAAGAGAGAGTATTTATATTGCAAACAAATCTGCAATTTTGTTTTTTATACCGACCACTTCCAAGGCGTTATCATTTGGATAGAAATTTATAATGAATGTTCGTATAATAGCTGCCTCCTCTTGATACCATTCGGCAATAAATGACAAACGATGACTCAAACTAATGGACTATTGGACCAACGAGCATTTTATATATATAATTTTTGAAAATATAATTAATATATAATTTTTGAAAGAGAAAACATAAATACTATTACCATTTTCCTTTATTTCCTGACGGCCTCTAATTGTAGCTCAAATGAAAAAGTGTTCAAAAATATAAGTGAACTAACTAATCGGTTTTAAATATTCGAACAAATACGTTTGTTTACTTTATTTGCTGTTTCTCCCGGGCAACGTGATCAGCTGTAAAGAAAGTGCTGCCAATACGTATGAGAGAATGTTATCGCTGGAATTGTTAAGCTTACTAAATGATGAAAATTTGATCGGCCTTTATTTCGATAGATTAAACTTACAAAATAACTAAAATCGATTTCATCCTTGAATTCCTTAAATACAGGGGTTGTATCATACAACATAACTTAACATTATAGTGATCAAACTTAGGAAACGGTTTAATTTTAATTATCTCCTCAAGATCTGCAAAAAATACTAACTCAACTTAATATTTAAGAACACCAAAAACTGTAACAAAATGAGGGAAAAATCAGAAATTTGCAATAAATTTATTTATTCAAAAGGATGTCAAAACAACGCTTGGTATTTTACTCGTAAGAAAATTGCGAGACTTAGCAATATTAAAATATTTTAGCACGACTGAAATATTGACGCTGGTTTTTACATTTATTCAAATTTAAAATGCAAACTATTCTAAGTTATTGTTAGAATACGCTATAATAAAAGAATTTCACGATTCATCAATATTAGGTTTAATCGAAGTTACTCTCCCATACTATCTCCCTTTAAACAAGAACAGAATTAGTTGTAGTTTATGTGAATGTGAATGTGTATGAGGTGCGTACTGTATTTTTGTCTGAGATATTTCGCTGAAACATTTTCGGTCTTAAATTGCGAAATAATCTATATGGAATAATAGTATATTATTTTTGCATTTGTATTCCTTTTTTGTGTTCTTAGTTCGACCTCGCTATTAGTAATTAATAATTGATGTTTAAACTATTTCTCTTCCTTGCTCTTCTCTTTCTCATTCTTGTCATCATCATCATCATCTTCATCATTCTGTGATAAACTTGGAATATTATCATCGGAGTCATCATCATCGACATTAAAATCATCGAATTTAGAATTCCAGTCCTTTGGAGGCTTCATGAGATCAAACTGATCACCGCCCATGTAATCTATAAGAGAAATGTCTTGTAATCAACTATATCAAATTTTGTTTTATTTAATTTTTTAATTTACCATCTTCCTCGTCCGATTCATTTTTCCATTTGCTGAAGTTTGCTTTCAAGAAATGCAATTTAGATTTGTCAGTCGTCAGTGTCGGCCAGTATGGACCACTCTCTTTCTGCAAATGAATAATAAAATTAATTCGAATATATAAATGTATTAAAATTCTGTCTTATCAATAGTAATTTATTCTTACTTTATAAATTGTAAATTCTAAGCATCTGCCAATATTCTTACTCGTTACACGTTCTGGATCGACAGAATGTAGAAAGTTTAATGTGACTTCGTATTTCTTGCTGTTGTCCAAGGCATTCACTCCTTTAAAGTAGAAACTGTTCTCCGTAACCCTAGAAATAATTTATTCACTAGTCATTGAGATATTTCTAAATTAGAAGGACTCACTTATAATCGATATCCTTACACTCAACATCGATGATAACGAAAAGTAAATCATTTCTCTGAGCCCAGGAGACGGCTGGTGGTATTATTCTGTAATGATATTGTTGAATGTTGTCACTATTAATAAATATTATCTTGCAGTTTATATAAAACATATTCAAATGGAATTATAAGTATTTAAAATAAAAGGCAGGATGTACTACATAGAGGTAGTGTCCCATTATATAGATTAGGGAAAAATTCTTGGGCATGATCATGAATTTTTCTGTAGGCATGCAAGTAATCGATTTGAGTTTGTTTCATTAAACGATTCACTGGCATTCGAAAATAACGGTGTGAATCGCTTTCCACATTTTCCCCCCAAGCGGCAAGAATGGTTTAGTTACGAATACCTATATAAATGATTTCTTGCGACTATTTCAAACAAAATTCTTAGGCAGGTTTTTTAATTCTAGAACCTTCATAACATAACCTCAAACACAAGTGATTGTGCAAAAAAACATTCCACCCAGCAGCAGTTAATTACCCCCTTTCAATACTTTCAATACATTAATTTTCTCAACATTACTGCATTTAATCATCTTTCAGGTAAATGCCATCTGTCTATAAAATTCCCAACCAGATTTCATTCTTTTAAAGATGGTCGCCCCCTGTAGAAAGCACGCTATAACTGAACATTCTACAACTCTTGCAAGTTTTCTTGCTAGCACTACTTCTCTGGCACCTCTCTTCTCTAACGATGATACACGACGGTATTTCTTTTTTTCTACTCACCCTGGTGTTGCCGACATTTTTCCGAGTTTACGTCTAAACGAAATTAGTTTGCAACTAGAACGATACAGAATAACTTATAAATCGAAATTATTTTACAATATTTCGATCAATTTTATAACACGCTGAGCAGTTCAATAAAGTTATGTTCACTGCGCTTTGTCTAAGTTTAGTTCGTGAGATAAGCTCTTGTTCGCCTCTAGTCTTTGTGTTCCTTTTCGTAAAGAAGAAAACAAATGAGGTGTGTTTAAATTTCAAAATATGCTTATTTGCTTGAATGTTTGTCCGAGTCGGTTTCATCAGTGTCAATTATAAGAACCATAATGGTGCAATTAATCTAGACGTAACGTAAAGCAACGTGACTGCCGCTTCAACCTACCTTACCGCGATCAATTCAAACGATTAATCCAGACGTTGACAGACGTACAAACCTATTGAAATTTGGTTTCAGACAGCTATTTCTGCTCTATGCTTCCTATATAAAACATATGGAATAGATCGAGATAGTAATATGGTTTCTCTACCATGTATTACAATAAATAAATTCACAACACTCTGTTACTCTGTTTTCAATATAAGTTTTGTTGTTAATTTTTGACACCCTCACTAATCGCCACTTCGGCACGTCAACGAACGAACGATACGTTACTTTACGTTACGTCTAGACTAATTGAACCTCACGGCTTTTCGTTAGTGAATTCAACTATAGTTTAACAATTGTTTACAATAAGAATGTTATAGTTCTCTATATTTTTATTTCTAGGTTGTTGGTTTAAATCTCAACTACGTACATGAGTAACATCTCTCGAATGAACCTCGGAAACTTGACTTAAAAACTTAAACACAATCATAGCAGCCGGTATCAGGCGGCGAGTCTATCTATCAAAATTACATAGGATCTTATGGAGATCGCGAAAAAGTTTTATTTCCAGTATACGCCTTGCTACTACTACGTCGAGAGCTGCCAGCCGTCGAGTTTGTCTTTATTAGAACTAAACATTAGCTGCGTTCCCGCTGTTCTAATCTTTTGGATTACCGTGTGGAACGATAAAACATATCACATCCAGATGGCATACATGTCAAGCTTTTTATGTCACATTTGACAGCGCTGGTGTTTTGTTGTTCACTTTTCTAGTTAAACTTACAAAATGACTTGCCGTAAACGTGCTTATTACACGCAATTCTTTATAAAGTTAAACTTTTGTTCGCATAAAATTCATTTATGTTTGTATAGTAATACATATTTGTATCCTTTGCTGGTGAAAATGGAAAGCTATCTTATGGTAAGTATTCTTGTGAAGGACATATTTCCATATGTAATCATATAATATTTAGGACCTCTGTGAAACATCGAGTGATTCCTTGGAAGCTGATGATTCATCATTTGACCTTTTTAATAGCTCTTCGAGCTCTTCTATTAGTTCAGATAATGAAGTACACGAAAAAGTGGAATATTTTATAGAAACTATTAAAAAATACAGCACGGAAGATTTTAAACTACATTTTCGAGTGAATAGAGCAACCGCTCTGCATTTAATTGCCCGATACAAAAGCCGCATAGAGGAACGTCTTTATAACCAAGGATTTGTACGAGAACAATGTCGTATTAGTGCGGACAATGACATGTATATATTCCTTTGGTATATGGGAAATACGAATACGTTTCGAGAAATTGCAAACTTATTTGGAATTTCGAAATCTTCCGCTTGGAGGGTTGTCAAGAGGGTTTCTCAATGGTTCATATCCATAGGACACGAGTTTATAAAATGGCCAACTGGTGAGGAAGTCATTCGAAATGTGGAAAATTTTAGGAAGATTAAAAATATTCCTGGGATAATAGGCGCGATAGATTGTACGCACATTCGGATAAAAGCACCATGTAGCAACAAAGAAGACTATTTTAACAGAAAGCACTATTACAGTGTTCATCTGCAGGCAGTTGTCAATGCGGAAAAAAAATTCATTGACATTTTCGCAGGTGAGCCAGGATCACTGCATGACAGCAGAGTACTGCGGCGATCACAATTGTACCGGCGTGCACTTGAACACTTAGATGAAACTTTTCCAGGAGATTGTTTTATACTCGGCGACTCAGCATACCCATCACTACAGTGGATAATCAGTCCTTATAGGGATAATGGGTCATTAACAACAACTCAAACGCAATTTAATATACTGCACTCAACAACAAGAATTGTGGTTGAGAATGCTTATGGTCTCTTGAAAACGCGATTTAGAAGGCTTATGCATTTTACTGAACAAAATAGTGTAGAGCCTGTGGTGAACTTAATACTGTGCAGTTGCATTTTGCACAACATCTGCTTATCGATGTCAGACAACCCGCTGGAATCATATGTGGTTTCACAAGTTCAGCTGGATGCAGATTCGGATGCAACCGAAATACTTGAAAACTTTCGCTCCGATCGGCGTGAACGACTTATAAATGAACTGATTAATAATAACACCATTTCACCTTAACAAATTTTTATGTAATTTAATTTCAATTTATTAAATTCATACCATTTAAATAAAGTTCAAATTCATTTTCATTTCAATTTCATTTACATTTCAAATTAATACATTTTCATTTAATTTCAATTTTGAATTCATGGCAATAGCAATTTCATAGCATTTAAATAAAGTTCAAATTCATTTTCATTTCAATTTCATTTGCATTTCAAATTAATACATTTTCATTTAATTTCAATTTTGAAAATTCTTGACACTTAAAACCTGCTTCAAAATATTCATTTTTTCCAGATGTCTGTGTTGTTTCCTCTTCTCCGCCTCCCGTATAGCCACAATTTTTTCATTTTTATAATCTTCCAAAATTTTTAGTTTTCTTTGTGAGACCTCCTTTTTAAGTTTCAACTTTTGCAAAAAATACATCGATTTTGCGGACGATTTTGGTTTGAAGGCACGAGATCTTGCTGATGTAGATGCCGATATGTCATTCTCAACGTCAGGAGGTGAGGCCTCAAGCGGTTTAATTTGTTGCCCACATAAGTTTAAGGTATGTGTATTAGAAATAATTGGCCTGGACCCAAAAATCTCTTCCAACAATTCGTCCAACGGACCAAAACAGGGAGCGCAACCGGTTTGTTTGTTGTTGTCTTTTCCCGCTTTCCAGGCTTGCAACAAATTTTTCATTTTGTTTTTTAGTGATTCTTCAGTTCGTGGTTGCGACTATAATAAAAATAAATATACATAAATTTTTTGGTGTTGAATTAACATGGTGTTATTTTGTTGGTGATGTTTCTCACGCTGTTTCCAACGACACCAATGCTTTTTAATATATCTCCAAAACTGCGCTAGTTATGCAGTAGTTTTTCTCTTAAACTATATCTCTTGAACAATGCCTGTGATTGGTACCGTACTAAGAAACTACTTTAGAGAAAGCCATATTCAAATCTCTTCTGCATCAGTAGACTGCGTGTAATAACGTTTGGAAATTTCTTAGTTTTTCAACGGTCCCAACCACATCGCAACAGCTAGCACGGTTTAAGAGATATCGGGGGTTATATTTCAGATTTAGAAAGGCTCTAACCACGTTGGAATCAGCATGGAAAACAACACCAACAGTAGAAATTTGGGAAATATATAATTATTGTTATTTTTTATTATATTATTTATTGATAATATATACCGGCAAATTAATTTTAATTACCAAAATTCCTTGGCTTTCCATGTCTTCCAACACGTTGCGCCATGCATTTTTTTTTCTTCTGCTGTCTAAAAATTCTACTTTCCTTATGTTGTAGGCGTTCAAGAAAGCCAAAGTTTCTGCTTTTGTCCAGTTGACCCTAGGATTATATAGTTTCCGATTTCAAGAGATTCATAGTTTCCGAGATATAGCAAAATTAATTAATTAATTACTTTATCATCAGCGAAAACGAAAACTAGAAAGTGAAAGAATTCAGAATTCTATATCTCCAAAACGGTATGATCAGAGTCCAATTTGGGTGTTGTTGTAGTCTACAACAACGACAAAAACCAAAAAATTTTGAGCTGTAGTTGGGTCCGTGATGTTCAGAACTTTAAATCTCTTAGTTGAGATTTTATATGAAACGCTTAGAGGCTTTTCACATTTCCAAAGATGGATCGCATATTGAAAATTTTCTGCACCTGAGAGAATCATACCAAGTATTGGACAGTTCTTTTAATAAACCATGTGACGGAGTAAAGCATTTTACTCAGTGAAAAGTACATTTAAATTAAGGCAGCAACCGCTAGCGTACCCTAAACTTAATATGAGCAAAGTTCTATCCTTACCTGTTCTTATCCATTTTACATTTTATGTTTGTCTTATTATTGAGTATTTTCTTAGTCGTATTTCTTTTTATATTATTATTTATTTTCTTAATTATTATTACTTTTTCGTTTATCTTTTGCCGTTTGCTCGTGCGGTTTTTTGCGTACATTTACGTTTGTGCGTGTGGTCCTTTATGAACTTTTTTGACAGTTAATGACTTTTTATGTTGGTAAAACTGGAAATAGTACCAACATAAATACTACAGTGCCATCTATTTTTCAATATGTTCGTCCTCTGCAACTCAAATTTGGAACTACCGATTCGATTAGAAATTAACCCAGAAAAATAGTAAGATTAAAACGTTGTTGTTGCTTTGCATTAAAAAACGAAAAGATTAGAACGGCGGGAACGCAGCTATTATGTTTTATAGTCCAAAGAATAATTTAAATACAAAATTCAGTAGTTCAGTAGTTCGAGTAAATACAAATTCAGTAGTCAAATAGTTTAAATACAAAATAGTTTAAATACAAAATTGGAGAAAATTAACAAAATACAAAGACAAAAATAGAACTGATTCATCCCAGCGGAGGTGACGAAGGCAGAAAAGTAAAAATTGTTTCTGAATTGATTCAATTTGAGAAATATAACAGCTGTAATAAGGATTCCAAACTGGCGATGCATACTCCAAGATTGGCCTCACCAGTGAGGTGTACAATAATTTCGTTACATAGGGATCATCAAATTCCTTCGCCCATCTTTTAATATAGCCTAAAATACTGTTAGCTCTGATAGATATGCCATTAATATGAGTATGAAAGCGCAGTTTCCGATCCAAAACAACTCCAAGATCGTTTATAGAATCAAGTTATTTCTAATTTTTTGTAGCGTCTGACATATTCGTCTTCTTTTCTTTTCTTTTCTAATTTTTATAAAAATTCCGACAAGACGATTGCAATCAATTTAATTTATTTTGTTGTCTTTTTTGCAAACTACTATGGTTGTGTTTAAGCTTTAAAGGATTTATGGTAATAGTGAAAGTAGAAAGATTTCATGTTTGCATTTTATAACTATTAATCAATATATTATTGGTTAGATAAGCACAGCCAATAATAGTGAATTTTAAAATATTTTTATTACAGTTTAATGAATCGCTACTAATGAACGCAGAGGAATAAATAACGGTTGAATAATAGAGATATATCGTGCACAATTATATTTGTTTGGTGATTGACTATTGTCACTAACGAATTTGATTATTAAATATAATATTCGCAATCCATATAAGATGTTTAATTATGTACGGTCCCTAAGACCGATATATCCAAGCAAAGATTAATATTTGGGATGAAAGCTGCAAAACTGGTTGGGTTGCAGCAAAACTGGGAAGGGGAAATTATATATGCTCATATACGTATGCATATACTATTTATTTGTAGTATTCATGTGTATGTCGAATTATATAAAAAATTAAATGTTTTTATATATTTTTATGCCTTGAACCCCGTGGTGGGGTCTAAAATTATTTTGGCGCCATCTGTATGTGGCAGATTTCCTTACTTTTTTAACGAAACGGACTCTTACGACATCTTTTGACGTTTGCACACAGCTGATGTGTGGATTTCTAATTTTAGTAAAATTTCCAGCTGCTTTTGAGGTGTGATGTGATTACTTAACCGCTTGCTTCTCATAGTTTTTCAAGAATATATATATATAATTCCTAAAATAATAAAGATTTCTTATAATGATTTCCAGAATGATACGAACAGCTGCCAGACAAATATCTACTGTTCTACGGGGTTCTGTGGGCCTCACGGCTCGTATAGCGACCATCGGATCAGTTCGTGCCTCCCATGGTTCTAGTGAATCCGATGCAGAATTCGATGCACGTTATGTTGCGTATTTCAGCCGGGAAGACATTGACGGATGGGAAGTTCGGAAGGCTATGAATGACTTATTGGGCATGGATTTAGTGCCGGAACCAAAGATCATTGAGGCCGCTTTGAGAGCTTGCCGCCGTGTGGACGACATTGCTCTAGCCATCAGATGGATTGAGGGATGCAAAGACAAATGCGGTGACAAAGTTGATGAAATTTATCCCTATCTCATTAAGAGTGTGCGTCCCACTTTAGATGAATTGGGCGTGCCAACACCAGAAGAAATTGGTTATGATAAACCGGAACTAGCGCTGAAGTCAGTTTTCGACATGTAGAACGCGCTTAGAATAGAACTGAAATTTAGCATTTCTGCGTAGTGAATTTGATTTGAAAAATATGAAAAAATAAATCGATCATTTCTTAAATGGAAATATACTGAATATTACGTAAGTCGAAATCAATCTACAAGTGATAAAAAATAATAAAAGGTTAGAAATAAATATAGATAGGAAAGGAGAAGATAATTAGTCAGAATTGGTTGACATTCATAGAGTATTAATAACTCGGTCGATTCATGGGCTTAAAGAATTTTATATTTTCAAACTTTTTAATGAATAATGTATTTTCTATCCAAATATTTTACTTAATACGTTTATAAGAACATGATGTATAAAAACTTTTATAAAACAAACGTATTCCTTGGGCAGATAGATACCGGTTATTTACACTTTATTTTTGTAACTTTTTCAATAGTTCCGCTGCTTTCTCTAGATTACTCTGCTTCTTTATATAGCAATATCGTACATAATTTTCTCCTAAATACTTATTATTTTCACTGTAGAAGGCACTCGGTGGTATACCCTGAAGTCCAATATTTTTCGTCATCCATTTCGTAAATTTATAGTCACGATATTTGTCTGTTTCGACATTAATGTTGATTTTTGTTTCTGTATGAAATTATGAGTTAGCTGAATAACTAAACATATATAACCATTTGGGTTACCTAATTTAGTCCAATCGGCCAACATAAAATAACCACCTTCTGGAATGGTCGGTCTCATACCCGCTTCCTTTAAAAAGTTCGCCATAAAATCACGCTTTATTTTCAGCTCATGTGGAAGACTTTGAAAATAACACTCCGGATTACCTAGACGCTGAATTTCTAATTCGAAGCTACGAGCAACTGCCTCTTGTATTGGCGTTGGACATGTATAAACAGAATTCTGATGAACCATTTGCATATTTACTATTAAATTAGCGGGCCCATAAGCCCATCCGATTTTCCAACCAGTCACAGAAAATGTCTTTCCGGCGGACCCAATTGTTATAGTTCGCTCCCACATTTCAGGAAGTGTACAAATGCGTATATGTTCGGCACCATCGAATATCATCCACTCGTACACCTCATCAGATAAACAAAGGACATTCCACTTACAACAAAGCTCTGCAATTTTTTTTAATTCGTTGCGATTGAATACTTTTCCAATTGGGTTATGAGGCGTATTCAAAATGATCATTTTTGTTTTAGTATTAAAAAGTTTTTCTAATTCATATTCATCTAAAACCCAGTCAGCTGATTTTAAGGTACCTTCCTTCGTTTTCTAGTTTTCAGATACGTGAAAACAAAACAATTGATTTTTCGTATTAGGCTAGTATAAAATCAATCACACTAACCGGTTTTAAAGGAATAAACTTTGGTACGCCTCCAGCCATTTTCACCATGGGCTCATAGCAATCGAAAAAAGGTTCAATGATGATGACCTCGTCACCCACATCAACATGACCTTGAATTGCAGAATAGAGGGCTTCATACGCGCCTGATGTTACTAGCACCTCAGTAAGTGCATTTATGGGCCGTCCGATTAATTTTGAATACAATTTGCTTAAGACTTGAACTAATCTCGGATGACCCTGAAATTGATATGAGTAATACTCGTCCTAATTACAAAGAATTTAATAAAGAAAAATATCAATTTACAAAGCCACGTGTGTACTGGTGCAGTAATGGATTTTCGCCTTTAGCCACTTCGGCCAAGGCATTCGTCACATAGTCCGGACAGGGTTCATCGGGAAATCCTTGTCCTAGATTAAGTGGTTTATATTCTAGCGCAAGAGTAATATATTCATTCCTTCGAAAGAAAATATTAAATCTCAAAATTTTATTAAAATCGCGTATTTTGCATACCAAACACTGGGAGTGCTTCCTTGTAATCGCTTCGGCAAACTGAACTTGTCCATACTTTTTGCAAGCGTGCTAAATCGGGAGAACCTATTTGATCCCACAACAGAAATGACTATTATTGAGCTTTGCAACACTTTCTGACTTTGGATCAAAAACGGAATGATGTGGCTTACTTTTTCAATCATCTGTAAAATAAATCACTCAGAAACAAGTTGAATTATAAAACGATTTGTATACATGGAGATATATGTGTGCGTGTATTCATGGGATTGGCAACTAATTTGCCTTTTATACTAAAAATTTATGTTGCGACAATCCGGCCTAACGAGAGGAAACTTCTAAACATTAGGCGCTTTTGATGGCAATAAAAAACAAAAGAACAAGTCAATAAAATAACCAAACAAATAATTGCATTTTAGGAAACTAGTGACGAATATCTTAAAAAGCATTATTGCTAAAAATAATTTCTTTTAAATTATGAATCATAGCCGGCTGAAAAGCTGTTAGAGAATCATTTTCGCGTGATGTTAACAATCATTGGCAATATTCATAAATGAAGTTGAGTTTGCCAGTGGGTAAATCTACCATCCATAGATTATGTTCAAAGCCAATTCAATTAATTTTATCTGGACTTTTTAATTAAAGCTGTGATGTATGCAATAGAACAGTTTAATTTTTTAATGGAAAATGATTACCACTGGAACCAGTTTTACCCCAAATTCTATGCTACATCGGCTGATTACAATATCATTATTTTATTTCGCCAGAGAAGCGGGCCAATAATGAGTTGTCACAGGGTGCGAAAAGGGAATTAAACTTTTTGTGAAATTCCAATTACATCGTACTCATGTCGCACAATTCGTTTTTGACCCAAAGTGGGGCTACTCAAAGAAGCGCTATAGGTTTTTGGAATGTACGAGTGGGGTTGTGCCAGATCACGGTTGTCTCTCGTGGTAGCAATACATAGATAGTTGATCGCTTTTCGCAAGCGACATTACTAGATCATGGAGGTGGCCTAATCCGTGCATGTCGGTTTTGCGTACTGACACTGAGGGTTTGACACGATCGCATGAACTCGTGAGGCAGACAGAGTAAAACATACTGTTATATGTAATATATACTGTTCTATGCCTACCACGCCTCATATTAATAAGTTAAAAAGAAAAAAATTAGAAATTATACACTTGCTTTCGAGTGTAGAGTATAAAAAAGGCGGATGTAGAGTACATTACTTATATTCCTTTACATTACTACTTGTTTATATTCCTTTAAACATAAAAAAGTGTTTTGTAGAATACGTCCAATAGAGTGAGAATAAATATGTAACTTATACCCAAATAAACTGTTTGCCAATATTATATCCTTTTCATATTCTTTTAACATACTTTTCATATTCAGTTGTTATTGTTTTCTCTAATTTCGTATTGTGACAACAATTTGTTTCATTGCAAACAAAGATAAAGGGATAAGACACTTTGCACTAATCCACATTCATTTACTCCATACAAATTACAGCATGGTACAAAATTAGTTGGTACGTATTTCTTAGGAAACGCGTACTCGCGTCGACATCAATCAAGAGCATGGGCTTTGGGTAGAGAGTGATTGTATTTAAGGCGTCAAAGGTTTAGTGAGAATTGTTGAGCCTTCTACGGATTTTGATTAATTTTTGCATAAAATTTACTTAGAGATTGTTAGAAAAATAGTGCAATGATGGATTGGCAGATAATTCTGTGGAAATTGAATATTTTTTGTGGTCGTTCAAGCGTTTAAAACAATATTTGGTACTGAGTTGAGAGACGTAATGCTCTATGAGACCCCGTTTCAATCGTTACATATATCACAGAACTTTTATTTTATGCGAGGAACACAGACCGGGCGATGAGCTACAACGACGAGTTAGGAGATACCAAAAATGTTCAGCGTTAAACCAATAGACAAGAGCAGCAGCAATATCCATATCGCTTGATTCTCATGCAAAATATGTAAACAAATACAGAAAAAATGAACAGTTTTGTCGCTACTCAAATTAAAATTTGCCCGACAACGGACGTCGACATCTACAGCAATTCTGCGCAAAAAAAACGTTTCGTTCGTTCACCATAAGAGCCCACGTAATTTTGAAA
>OZ016501.1:870999-931667 GCA_963966595.1 Physocephala rufipes | reverse complement strand
ATATATATATATATATATATATATATATATATATATATATATATATATATATATATATATATATATATATATATATATATTATATATATATATATATATATATATATATATATATATATATATATATATATATATATATATATATATATATATATAGATATATATATATATATATATATATATATATATATATATATATATATATATATATATATATATATATATATATATTATATATATATATTATATATATATATATATATATATATATATATATTATATATATATATATATATATATATATATATATATATATATATATATATATATATTATATATATATATATATATATATATATATATATATATATATATATATATATATATATATATATATATTATATATATATATATATATATATATATATATATATATATATATATATATATATTATATATATATATATATATATATATATATATATATATATATATATATATATATATATATATATATATATATATATATATATATATATATATATATATATATATATATATATATATATATATATATATATATATATTATATTATATATATATATATATATATATATATATTAATATATATATATATATATATATATATATATATATATATATATATATATATATATATATATATATATATATATATATATATATATATATATATATATATATATATATATATATATATATATATATATATATATATATATATATATATATATATATATATATATATATATATATATATATATATATATATATATATATATATATATATATATATATATATATATATATATATATATATATATATATATATATATATATATATATATATATATATATATATATATATATATATATATATATATATATATATATATATATATATATATATATATATATATATATATATATATATATATATATATATATATATATATATATATATATATATATATATATATATATATATATATATATATATATATATATATATATATATATATATATATATATATATATATATATATATATATATATATATATATATATATATATATATATATATATATATATATATATATATATATATATATATATATATATATATATATATATATATATATAACTGAAATACTTAGTAGAGAGCTAGAGATACATAAATATATAATTCTTAATGAAATGTGTGTCAGTAAAAATGTTAGCCAGTCCCGCTCGATATGATTTCCATTTTAAATATTCTAATATACGATAATAATGGCGTTTTAATGATTAACTTAAATCACAGATAAATCTAGATATTTTTATGATATGTTTGTTCCGAGACATACAAGAATAATCCAAACTATTTATTAAAAAATATGGCTACTCAAATACGTAAACGATCGACTTTAATTAACAGATTAATTTTTTTTCATGCAAGAATTGCAAGGATTAATTGTCCTGCAAGATGCTCGACCAACACACACATGCATGACACACGCGTCACGCATGCCATTTTGATTTCGTTTTGATGGCACTTTTGCATGTTTTTATAAAGCAAACCAGCATTCAATTGGGCTCTTCTAGACATGGACTTCTGGGCAATCCTCGTCCTTGATGGACGTGTACTGGACCTTTTTGGAAACATTATCGAAGACTGGTGTGATCATGTGCTTCAGTTTGTCGCGACTGATATATATCAGTGCGGCGACTAAGCATACGAGGATCATGCTAAGCATCACTAACAGGAAGATCAGCGTCACAGTGTGACCATTCATTGGCGGACCAACATTCTCCACTCGGGCATAACGTGCCGTGGTGAACATCAGTGTAGCCGCCTCAAGTTCAGCGGCGCACGGACTCATGTCCAAGTCCATGATGGGAATCATCCGATCTTCACATATGAGACTGCTGTTTTTGCGCACTGTCACATTTGTGGAATGAATCCATGCGTGGAACGAACTAATTCTGCAGTTGCAGAAAAATGGATTCAAATTAAAATCGACGATCAGGTTGGTTGTGCGATCAGTGAGATCTTCTAATTCATCGAGGAGCAACAAATCATGTGCCTTCACATAAGTAAACTTATTGCGTTCTAGGTCCAGGAAACGCAAGTTCTTCAAACAACGAACTTCAAAATTAATGTCTTGCAATTTATTGTCACCCAGATGCAGATCTCGTAAACTTGGTAGATCACAAAAAACTTTTCGGTCTTTGAAGCGCGATATCTCATTTTGCTCCAAATGCAATTTCTGCAACTTCAAAAGCTGGCTGTTCACGAATATGTCATGCAGATCTTCACTTAATTGGGGTGAACTGTTATCATCGAACGCATTGGTTAGATGAAGACTTTGTAAGTTGATAAAATTTGAAAATACTCGTGGATGATGGTGATTCACATCATCGTCATCTCTCGAAATGCTCAAGTTGTTGTTGTTCAGCAACAAGCGTTGAACGTTCTGGACGTGGTGGTACGATTTGCCACGTATTTCGCGAATGTGATTGTTACTCATGTCCACAACCGTTAGATATTTATAATCATTGATAGAACCGAAGACGTTCCACGGCAGTTCGGGTATATTGTTTCCCGTGAAAATAAGAATTTGGACCTGCTCGGGCATAAACTCTAACACGCTGGTGTTATGCAATCCCGCATTGGTGCAATTGACCACATATTGGATCTCATCTTCGTACAGCTCTCTGCCACAAATGCAGGCTTCGGGAAAATTCGGACCGCAGGTGCTTGAGGTGGGCTGCGCGAATGTATTTGTGAGAAGACAATAAATACAAAACAACAATCTGGAGAGAGAAGAAAATCGAGCATTCTGTCCTTGAAGTTCAGCCATCTCGTTGACTGCAAGTGAAGAAGAAGAAGAAAAGAAATAGACAATTAGAAGAACGGACTATACAGATACTCATTTTTAATGCAGGCGGCATTGGTTTTTTCTTTTCATACAGCTAGGCAATTTAATGATATCGAATTGGCAGAGGATTTCAAAAGAGAATCCAATTGTTCCACGCGGAAATTTAGTATTAATTTTCAGCAAATAAAAGGAAAGAATTTATTTTATAAGAAAAACAAAAAGGCAAAGAAAAGAAATACTATACCAACAGTACCACAACCAACAATAACAACAACAACAACGAGGTAGCTCGCATTAACTTTAGAAATTGCAAAAACCATTACTGTGAATGCAAGTTAAAAGTATTTCTCTTTATTTTTCTTTTCTTGTAATTTTTCCTCGCTTCTCAATTTTCTTGTATTATAGACAGAACAAACGGCAATGGCGTACTTATTAATATCTGAATTATAAATTATAAAGCATAGAATTGTATAAAGATTTTTTGCATGAAAAACACAATGACAAAAAACCAATTGCAACCATAATAAAAATGACAAAGAAATTCAAAATGAGAAGACGTTTGCGTCTCCGGTGGCGGTCAGTATAAATTAATCTTGGATATATCCTTGCTGGCGACAGTATCATCCCTGTCCGCCATTTTAGATTTTTCCCAACTTCAGAATTAAGTTCGGGTTAGTTTTGCTTACCATCCGAGTTCGTGTGGCGATTGCTGAAATGCACCAGCTTGTAAAATGAATGTTTTGAGGGGGATTGCTTGATTGGGGTTGGTTGCCCCATACGCTTTCTAACGTTTACACTGTCAATATTCAAACGTCTGTAGGATTTCGAATATCAACAATATCGCAACAATAAAACATTCATTCATTGCATGCTTTGGAGCCCATAATTATGAAAGAGATTTATGTCTGTTTGTTTTATTTGTGCATTCCGTTTTTAGATTCTTGTGCCGCACATTCATTTAAATTTAGAAAGAGGGGACAAATTATTCTTGGTGTAACGTAGGCAAATATAAATATTAAAATTCAATAAAATTTACAAAAAATTTAGAGTAATTTTCTCTCACTTTAATTAAACTAAGCAATCAGAAATTATACTAAAAACATAATTAAATTCAAAATTAATCAATAAATGAATATGAAACAATTCATAACGAGTAATTATATGTCACGCATGAAGTTCTTACTATGCATACCGAGTAATTTAATGTCACAAATAATGTGATTATGATAACGAGTAGGAATAAATTGGTGAGAAAAAATTAGTGACAAAATGAGGAGAGGTTGGATGAGAAGTTGACAAAAATCTATGAATGAAAATCCATTTTGAAAATTTTTTTTCACGTTTTGAAAAACGAGACGTTTTTTACACGCACACAATTTGTCAAGTGTAACTAATTCAATAAATGAATTTTAACAGTCGATTATTCAAATAACGTTTGAAATTCATTAAACTGGGATATAACGATATCTATATATGAAAATAAAGAATATTGAATGAGAATGATTATTGAATATTGAATGAGAAGTTAAGTTTAGTCGATTATTCAAATAACGTTTGAAATTCATTAAACTGGGATATAACGATATCTATATATGAAAATAAAGAATATTGAATGAGAATGATTATTGAATATTGAATGAGAAGTTATTAGACGACGAAATCTGTAGTATAAGGAAGTAAAACAACAAGAAGAAGGATAAAATATTGAATTTCCTGACGGAGGTAATTCAGGTTACGAGTCATAGTCTTAACCTTATTTTCTGGTGTTGGGGGAATCTATCTGTGCTTAATCTAATTCTTCAGCTTAACTGAAATTCAAGGACACTAAAAGCGGGGGTGTTTTATCATCGATTTAAATGGAATATTTAACCAGTTGAAGTCAGTTGTGGGCTCAAGAAGAAGATGCGAAGAAGAACGATGCGCTAGATAGAAGGAGTTTACTGTGAATGAGTGAGAGGTAATGGATGTGAATTTCGTAACGAGAATGATGAATACTTCATATATTATTTATACACATGTAAAGAAAACCTGCACACACGCATTCAAAAACGTTCTGTGTCAAAGTAAAAAGTAAATAGAACAGAATTTCTGTTGAATCCATTGCGAGGCTGAATGAGAGATTTTTCCTCTGTAAAGCTTCCTTAGCTTTTTTTAAAAGCTTAGCAAAGGTCGCTTAGCTCAGAAGTAAAAACTGCGCAGCGTAAAATGTGAGAAGGGTGTAAAATGATGGAAAGAAGGGAGGAAGGGATGAAGGGTTACCAGTTCATTTATTTCGATTTTACAATCTTTTCTTCTTTTGTTGAATGTCTTGTCTTTTGCTTTTGTTCCAGCACCATCTGTTGAATCAACTTCTTGACCTATTCACCTGTCCCTGCCTGCCAGTCTGTCTGCGTCGGACTGTACGTCTAACGGTAGAGTGTGAAAAAAGAATGATGCCTGACAGTTTGGTTGATGGAGAGATTGGGCGGGATGATCCAAATAATGTGCTCGTGGTACTGCGGCTCTGGGTCTTGGTCTGTCATCCTTGAGTGAAGTGTTGCTGCAGTTGATGCAGTGACATAGTTTTTATTTGTTTTTTATGTTTGAACTCGTTTTTTTCAAGTTGCGTCCAACTTTTTGTTTTTTCCTTTTTTCTGAAGTGTGTTTTATTTCTGAATTCTACTTAAACCTTTTCTTCGTGATTCAAATGGATATGCGATCCTTTGCGTTTTGCTGACGCAATGAAGCGATGTCCTTTTGAAACGTCAGTTTCAAGTGACTTTTTAGCAGAATGAAGCGGGCACAAATAGTGCATTTTCTTGATCAAATATGCCGAAATTGCAAAGACCAATGGTCCAGCGATTTGATTTTGATTGCGACGTGTTTTAAATGTTTTAAATGTTTCTATGTAATCACATCGTTAGAACGACGATTTTAAAAAGTATGAATTGAGTTGAAACATACTCATTTCCACTTTTTTTAAGATTTTATTTCGTAGCGATTAACAAGTTTACCAATCCTTAATGTCATTTGATGATTCATATAGGGTTTCCTTTCACTCGAGGGTCCTTCATATACGACTTCAATTTTATTCTCTCCACAAGCCCAATTGTTATGGAAAACTACCGTTATTTTAATCTTCATATACCACGTAATCTCCGGCCTGTCCCCAATTTTCTCGTAGGAGGACTTTCCCCAGATATCTCTTTTTATATCCTTCATGGTTTTCGCCGTTCTCTTTATCCTACCAACAAGTTGTTTCGCTTTAAACTTTTTTTAAGTTTTAGTTTTCGAGTACGTGCTATGCCGTCTCCGGCTGGGCGAACACTCGCTGACGTTGCAAGTAAACGAGCTAACGGGCGAGGCGAGGCGATTTCACAGGTTAGCCTGTCAGCACTGTCAAATTGGAAGGGAGGTTCTGTTCGAGTGGGAGTGATTCCAATTAAATTTCGACTTTAATTTAATGGCTTCTTTTCACTTCGCACATGACGTCGTTGTTCGCTCTTTATGCTGTCGCTTTATATTCATCAGCTTCTACGAATGTTATTTAAAAACGAGGAGGAAGCAAAATGTTTTTTCACCACGGACGTAGCGAAAAGAGAGAATAAGCTTGTCAACTTATTTAATGAGATCCATGCCACGTCATCTTTAATTGCTAAGTAATTTCATTTTTAAATTCAACTTTGAGTTTGTTTTAATTTCGAAATTTTCTTTGATTTCGAGAGTCATCAAAGAATATTTAAAGCAATTTAAACATAAACACTTATGTATGTATGCCCTTGTCTGTACAATAATTCTGCGTGGAAAATTCTGCGTGGACGATTATATTTTGATGAGTGAAATGATTAATTTACGAAGTATAATTAAAAAACGGTTTTTAGAATCAGACAACGTTTTAAATTATTGCTTAAATTTCAGAATTGTTTCTGTTGTTTCTTTATTCACACTTTTTGCGTTTCACTAATATTCATTGACTTCTGCGATGTATAAAAAATTTATTTATTTAATTAATTAATTTATTTATTTATTTATATATTTAATTATTTTTGAAACTAAATTTAAATTTGGAATAGAGCAAAAATATATTTAAAACCTGAAAGAAATTGTCTTTAATTAATTATAATTGACGGCAGTGAGTTACGTTGCAAATTGACTTTGAAAAAAGGTAATAAAAGAATAAGAAATAAAAGTGAATTTTCTCACTGTTAGTGAAAAACCTTTTGCAACTTTCACAAAGAACTTTTCTTCTGCTATTCTGTCGCAGCCAACGTCATTTTCCGGCTTTGGTGTAGCGCCTAAACGTATGCAAAATTTATGTGTTTTTTCCTCTTCCTGCCGAGTCAATAGTTTGCTCTTCATAATTGCATTACATTACATTGCGTCGTGAGTGCGGGAAAAAGAAAGAGGAGAATAAGAGAGAGATAGAGTAATTTAGAAAGAGGCAAGTTATGAGAAAGGGATTCAAATTACTAAATTTAATTTGTTAGTTAAAATGAATCCCAGAAAGAAGTACGCTTTTACTGTAAATGTGCACGAGCACTAACTTGCACCGACTGTGTGCGCTTGTAATCAGTGTAAGTGAAATGAAATATTTGTGAATTACTATATACTCCCTAAACTCAATGAAGTTTTTCAATTTTTCAATTCAGAACTCAGTTTCTCCGGTTGTTTCTTTCATTATTTTATGACATTTTTTATTTTATGGACCCTTTGGGATGGTTTAAATCTGATTTTGAATCTTAAAATCAAAAGACCCAAACTTCTAGACTTAAGCCAATACTGTAGTTGTTCCATCGGTCAAATATCAAAACCAACAACTCGAGACTATGCAAATATTGCGTAGTAGTTTTGAACTTTTCCGAAATTGGCCCACTTTCGAGTGAAAAGATTATAAATAAAACGAAACGATTGATTTTAATATTTTTGACGCAGTACTGAAGCATCTTAAAGAAATTACTGGATTACTTTTGGTGCATTATATTTATTTTATTTTGTATTATTAATATGTAAGCAAATAATTTATTATAGATTGTAAAGAATACAAGAATGCATAACAAAGTATAGTGAAAGCATATTATTCGTGTCTAAGTTAATTAGAAAGATTAATTTCATTAATTTTACAGTTAAGATTCAAATAGTTCCCCTCGCGCCACTTCGGCTCCCGCAATTGATGGTTGTGTTCTATAAAGAGCTCGACCGAATGCACGCCTTGACGCAACAGAATTTACGACACGGCGCGGTGCATCTGCTTGGAGTGAAGTTGTATCGGATGGAGCAAATATAAAATATGTATATACGAGTATGTGCATGGTTGTATTTGTATTAAAGAGATAAATTTAAAATGTATTCTTGAGCCCCTTTACGAGGTTTCATTTATTTTCTTTGGTAAATATTGCGGCAGTAGGATTTCACCGTGCCACTAAATTTTATATGACAAGGTCCATCTAGGGCACAAAGACTGATGCAAACATATTTCTTAAGAACTACCCAATAAACCCAATAAACCAAACCAAACCCAATAAACCCAAGAAAGCAGAAGTTGCACAAAAGAAATCGAAAATGGCTTTTGACCCTACTCTTCTTCGTATTCTTCGGAAGCCTGACTTGTGCCAACAATAAATAAATGCGCAGCATTACTTACTGTTTTCCCAGCACGAGGAGGACAAGAAATCGGTTCACACCCCTTCTCTATCTCACACACATACATACCCTCACACACATAATGTGATGCATAAGAGGAGGGAGAGAGGAAAAGAAATTTTTACCCATTTCGCTGCAAACCGCAAATCGGTCTCATTTCTATGTGGTTTCTTTTTTATGCGTCTGTTCGTTCCTGCCCCAGTCAGTTTTTTAAGTAAAGAACAGCTTAATGATTTACAATTTAAGTGTTTCTAACTGCAGTTTAAAAGTGTCCTTATTTATAATTTATTGTGTAGCGCCACGATCATTGCTAACAAACTACGAAAGACATTAAGTCCTGATCATTAATCTCCTTTAAGCTCCTTTGGTCTTGGCAAGACCGGTTTAATTTAATTGAATTAATCATTTTCTTACGGTTATTTAATCGAGTCGAGCTGCTACGAACAACCGCAATATACAAAAGCAGATTAACGGAATGCGTGAAAGGGATCGTGAGTGATCTTTAAACCCTACACTCGTTAAATGTAGCTTTTCGCGGGTGAGAAAGGGACACGTGGGAGAAAAAAGGAACTCGTGGCCAAAAAGGGAACTCATATGGAAACTACTATTTAGACGCAATCTAAGGCCATAAACGTTGATTCTTTGGAGAAAGGAGTTGCTACTAAACTTTTGTTTAGTATTTCTTCAGCCCTTTCTTTAACCCTATTTAGTACATCAGAAGAAAAACAGGGTGTAATCGAGTGTAAGATTGATTTATGATAGACCTTTTATAATTCCAAATTATTATTTATTCCTAAATAATCAAGGAAACTGAGTAAAATAATCGAACGATTTGACATTTTCAGGTTCGATTAAGCAACTTTCCCTATCCGTTGCAGCATTTAATAAAACCATATTATTACTAACAATTATGTGTTGTTTTTCGTGCCAAATTCCGTAAATAATATAAACATAATTTGTCTCCAAATATAAACATAATTTGAATAAGTTAACTTTGTTAGTACGTGCTATCCACGCATTTCCTGGGTTTGATATTATTTTCAAATTTTATGAACTTAATCCTCTTAAGGTTTCTGTTAAAATTTTGGGCTCTAATCACTAAACATGGTTCACTGCTACGCAAATTGATTTTTATGCGGAAATAACTCATTGCTCTTTGATAATTATGCCTGAAGAGTGATTTTCATTTATCTGGTTATGTTTGACAAACAATGAAAATATCACAGAGGAAACGCATCTGTACGTTTTTGCTGAGAGTTGGACGGACGAGGGCGAGGTGGAATGAATGGTGAATTCTCAGTACATCGTCGAATTTATGCACGCATGAATGGCGTTGAACGCATGCAGTGGCGTTTTGTAAAAGCAGTGATTGTGGAATTGTGGAATTAGAAGCTGTAGCAGATCTCTAGCGTCGGATTCTGTCACAAGTCGGCCGAATGAACAAACAAATTAAGGGGTACCACGTGATGGGAAATGGTGGTTGAGTAGTATGGCTGTTTCAAAAATTGCTGCCGAGCAGACGATTTGGGGCTTAGTATTCCTTCTATTGACTTCGGCTCGACTAATTCGTTTACTTTGATGACTCTTCATAAAGATGCAACAGTTTCGTCATCTAAAAGCCTTCAACATCATACGTCGATATGGTCCCACCTCCTCCTCCCTCCGATTTATTTCTATTAAATTTAATTCCCGTTATAGCACGGTTTTTTGGTAGCTTTAGCTTAGATTGGTCGGAGCCTTGTATGGTAGGCGGCCATTTCTTTGGCCGTCCGTTTGTATGAGCATAAGTTCTGTCAAGTTTAAAGATTTTTACACTTGGCAATGCCATTCAGAAATTGTTCTAGTTTAAAGTTTGTTCATACAAATCCAACAAACAAACACACGAACAAATACTCAGCCGAAGTCTAAAAAGAAGTCGGTCAAAGTGCGCTTAAAAATAGAATTACCAAGAGCTGTGACGTAAATAAAATATTTAGACTTAATTGATTTATTTCAAAATACTGAAAAGGAAGGTCATAAAGTAAAAAGGAAAGTGATAAAAAGACAGAGGGGATTACCTTGTATTTTACTATTTTTTGATAAATATTCTTTAAAATTAGTTCTCATTTGTTTGTTGTTTTATATATATTCTCCACCAAATGATTATGGTTGTTTTTTTAAAAATATTTATGAAAAACAACCAACTTCATAACTGTTAAAATTTTATTGACAATGAAGGATTTTCATTGAACATTAACAAATTATTAATAAAATATTTTTTAAGATAAAATATTTTATTAAGATAAAAGAAATATTATTGGGAATATTATGAAGAACAAATACACCAGAGGAAACTACAATGTTAACAAAACAACGACATCAACAACTATTTTCTATATTATAATATATATATATATATATATATATATATATATATATATATATATATATATATATATATATATATATATATATATATATATATATATATATATATATATATATATATATATATATATATATATATATATATATATATATATATATATATATATATATATATATATATATATATATATATATATATATATATATATATATATATATATATATATATATATATATATATATATATATATATATATATATATATATATATATATATATATATATATATATATATATATATATATATATATATATATATATATATATATATATATATATATATATATATATATATATATATATATATATATATATATATATATATATATATATATATATATATATATATATATATATATATATATATATATATATATATATATATATATATATATATATATATATATATATATATATATATATATATATATATATATATATATATATATATATATATATATATATATATATATATATATATATATATATATATATATATATATATATATATATATATATATATATATATATATATATATATATATATATATATATATATATATATATATATATATATATATATATATATATATATATATATATATATATATATATATATATATATATATATATATATATATATATATATATATATATATATATATATATATATATATATATATATATATATATATATATATATATATATATATAATATATAATATATAATATATAATATAATATAATATTTCGACGTAAAGATTCTGAGAGTATAATTAAAATAAATTAGTGTAAATAAACATTTGAAGTGCGAAATATATTCAAATGCTCTTTAAGTCATTAACGCTCGCAATCACCTTAAGAACTCGTTCTTTGAATCTCGTTCTTTGAAATTTGAAGCAAAATTAATTTTAAATTATTCATTTAATCTCATGCGTTAATCATCCTTGCTAAGAATTAATAACTATTGCTCGTTATTTGGGTTCGATAATCGATTACAGTATCGGTCGCCTTCACTGATATTGACTCCTCTCCTCTCATAGATGATGAGCGAGTGATGATTTGTTAATGACAAACTTCGCATGGTTTGTTAATATTTTCTTTAGAAAAAAAATCTTCTCTCTCCCTTTTTTATCAAATGGAGTGCAAATGAATTCGAATTCTATTTAACGAATATAAAATCGTGGGAGAAATACATTGGCATTTGATAATTTGGGACAGACAGAAGAGAGTCTATTTGATTGGGAATCAGAAACTACTGCTGAAAGTTTTAAATATTGAGATGTCAGCAGTTTTACTGCTAAGCAAAAGAAAACGAGGTCAGAATTAAAAACGTTTATATTTTCATAAAGCCTTGCTATTTTTTGCGTTGTCAAATTTGATATTTGAATTTTTTCGAATAAAATTTCAAATACTTTTTACGGTAATCCTTTAAAATCAGGCATAAATGAATGCAATCGAATTGAGAAACATAATCTCCGTTAGTGTTTATATTAATTAGATAAGATTTGCGAGGGTGTTTTTTATATGGGTCAAATTATTTCTATGGGTAATATTTATTTCTTAATTTTTCTTCAGTTTTTTCACTTTTCTCCCCTCAATATTTTATTTTACTTAATAAAATCAACCTTTCTCAGTGGTATCGTCTTTAATGCATATACAATACATTTAAACGTCATCTGGGAACTCGAAACTTGGCATGACCATGAATAGTGAGCTATGCACGTGTATCCATTGCAGGTGGATCGAATTCTTGATAATGCAAGAACGGGTAAAGGCGAACTACGTTTGAAAAACTCTTGACTGAGCAGATGAATGACAAAGACATGAAATTGTAGTCGATCAAGGGTCGAGATATTGAAACCATAAAAGTTTAAAATTACGTAAAAGTTTAAATATTCATTTTTTATAAAAGTGTACAAAAAAATTAATTCAAACTATAATTATGAGTTTCAGTATTAATTTTGTGTAATAATTTGAAAACGATTATGCTTTTTTAAACTATTTGAAAGGTTTCGAAAATTGTAATGATATCAGATAAGCGTTAAATTTGAAAAGCTATTTAAAATTAAATTATATGAGACACGATGCGAAAAAGTGATGACGAGATTGCGCTAGCATTTGGTCGGAATGTGTCGTATAGTTGTTGTTGCTTAACGAACGAAATATGAGACCCTTTTCAGATAATTTCATTCCCTCTTCATGGTTTGCGCAAATATTTTCCAAATGCGTCAGACAGATGATAATGTCAATTCTATGTCACAAACTTTTTTGCTCCAACGTAACGCAAGTACTGGAAAATTATGAAAAAAAAACCAAAATCAGAGAAAGAAGTATTTGCATCTCTTCACCGACAAATACGACTCATTTCGCCGCCGTCATCGAGGTCGTCGTCATTATCGCTGTGAGCACGCTTTGAATTTGAATTTTCATTTCCCGTGTTTCATCCGTTTCTGTCAGTTATTATGTTGCCCCCTCCCCCTGTTGCTTCCTCATTTGTGGCTTTACTTTATTATGCTTGTTCATTTCTTTGTTTCTCTCTGTTTTTCCATGTTTACAATTTATGTCTTTTTCATGATTTAATTCAATTTGAATAAACCCGAAGCGCGGCAACACAACAAGTCTTTAATAATGTCAAAACGTGCAGTTGAATAAAGTTACACGAAGAAGAAGAAGAAGAAGATAATAAAATATGTACATGCTGTAGCATTCGTTGTTTTAGAGAACGCACAGAGGGGGGGGGAGGGAAGGGTTGGTTGTGCAGGATATTGTCATCTAAAATAATGGAAAGACGTGATGTGCGTTCAGATTTCTTGCATTTGTAGTTGTGTGAATGTGGAAAGGTGTGCGTGCTAAACCCCGATAATCATCACGATAAATACAACGGATAAGTGTGACGACAATGAATGGGAATAAAAGCGTAGTGGCAGAAATAATTATGACGGATATTATTATAACAATGATGATAACCATTATAACGATGATGGCGATGAGAACGACACAGTTTCATAGAAGGTGGTGATAATGGTAATTATCCCCATGAATTAACCGTAATGAAGATAATGGTGAGATGACTGGGATAATACGGTGTTGGTAAAAATTGTTGGATAATGGTTGGGATGATTTAACAGTCGCTAAAGTTGGAAGGATTAGAAATTATTCTGAAAAGTTGACGACAGATTCTTATTGATGATTAATATAATAATAAGAGTAGTGTGGGAATAGGCAGAGGAATGGTAAGCAGCAGAGTGTCATGAGAGTATGACAGGTAGTGTAATTTATGATTGTTACCTTATGTTCGTTCATTTGGAGTGATATTAATGGGGTCATTTTTTAATAAAAAGATAAGGAAATTCTCTTGCTCTTGCTTTGTTATCTTTGAAAATTTTAGTTGTTTATCAGATAAAAACAAAGTAAGTCTTGGAAGTCATTATGAAGGAGAGATATTTGAGGCTCATGCCTATAAGTCAGGGCTTCTTAACCTTTTTAATGCAATGGACCCCTTTTAAAATTTTTAAATATGTCACGGACCTGTCTGTGAAAAAAATTTGTTTAAACATCAATTATTACAAAATATATTCTATTTTATTATTTAAATATTTTTATTTCAATAATATAACTGTAAAGAGATATCTTTATGTTCCTGGATATAAAATAAAAATTGTAATTTTTTTCAATGTGAAGGCTGTTGCTGCTTTTCCTTGATTAGGAGACTGAATTGAGGGGTGGTTTTCGACAAAGCGACGCGCATTTCATGTTCGGCATTCAGTCGATTTCGATGTTTTGTTTTTATTGTTACGAGTGTGGAAAATCCTGATTCGCAAAGATATACGTTCGGCATTCAGTCGATTTCGATGTTTTGTTTTTATTGTTACGAGTGTGGAAAATCCTGATTCGCAAAGATATACCGTAGCAAATGGAATAATGGCTGCCATAGCTCGTTTTGCTAACAATGGGTAGGCTTCTCTTAAAGAAGACCAAAACTCCCCAAGAGTTTTTGAATCGAAATCCATTTTTAACAAGGACTTTGTTTTCAAATCAATTAACTCGTCTTTGGCAAGGTCCATGTCGTCGATACAGTCAATATCACAAAGAAAAGGATTACGAATCCACAACTCATCTTTTTTAGTTATTTCATCCAAATTGAAATATTTTTCAAATGAAACTTGAAGTACTTCCAGGTGCTCACAGATTTCATCCTTCAAATTATTCAATAACAAACTATCTTGCCGAGATCCATTTTCAAAAATGAAAATGGATCTCGGCAAATATCTGCCAGGTAAGCCAATTTACATATAAAATCTTTGTTATTGAAATATTCGAAGAGCGAGTTATCTTTTTTTTTCCAAAAATAGTGATAATTCTTTCTTCAACATAAAAATGCGTTTCAAAACCTGCCCTCGAGACAGCCAGCGCACTTCCGTGTGGTACAGAAGTACATGACTGCAATTGACTACAATTCGATATGTCTGTGGTTTCATCCAGTTGCATACTAAAGGGAAATGGCGATGCTTTCAATTCATTAATGATCTGTTTCAAAATATTACAAGAAATTTCAACAATTCTTGACTGTATCACATCATTGGATAATGGAATAGCCTCAAGTTTTTTTCTCTGTTCCAGTCCACAAACTAATTCAACCATTTCTAGCGCACATGGCTTAATTAATGTTTCTCCAATAGTATGCGGTTTCTTACTTTTGGCAATACGATATGCAACTCTGAAAGATGCTTCAACCAAAGGTTTTTGTGGAATACCAAATCCAAGTTTGATTAATGTTCCAGATTTCGAAAACTGGGCTTTCTTCTTTGTAAAAAATTCTAGATCTTTAGATGCATTTTCAGGATGAAGAGATTTGAGATGCTCTATCAATTTTGCCGGTTTCATACTGGCGTTTGCCAAAACTTTTCCACACAGAAAGCATTGTGGCTTTTCAACATCGTCCGATTCCTTCATGCAACAGGATCCATATTTAACGTAACTTTCATCGTACTTTCTTTTTTTGGACATTTTGGGCTAAAAAAATATCAAATAATCAAACGAAATTATTAAGAATTCAAATTGAAATTGTTCACAAATGAATTACTTGACTGAACTCACCTTTACTTGAAAACACCGTCAACACAAACAAAGACTAGAAAAAACTATGATACAAAAACGCCCTCGAAAAAGAATACTAGTAAATACAATACTTTACGAACAAATATTTCGCTTTAAGAATTTGCAAGAACTTTGTGGAACTGATTCTAACGCACTTTATTCCAAGTGAAATAAAAATCAAAGGCTAGTCAGTTTTTCAAATTGTTCTTTCAAATGTTTTTTTCTCGTATTGTGGAGGTCTCTATTGGGACCAAAATATGATTCATGGACCCCCGAGGGGTCCATGAGCCACAGGTTAAGAAACATTGCTATAAGTTGATGGTGATAGTAATGAATGATGATGCAATGTGGATTGTTTTTGCTATGACAGATTGCTATCGAATAAAGAAGAATGTTGGAACGGCGAATCTTGGTAATAGCGTTAAAATGATATCACAATGCCAGAAACTCGTTTCAACACTAAAGTTTTTCAAGTCTATTCCATCATTATCCACACTTAGCAGTTAGCCAAGCCCATCAGGTTATCTGTTTTTTATCTATGAGAGAAGTGTATGCGTGTGTGTGTAAGTGCCTTTGTTATTTTCTTAGAAGGTGTGCAGTCTGTGTTTGTGTGGCAATAAAGGCGTGTGATGTGACATTCAATGCAATCAACGAAAATACTGTTTTATTCAATCGTATCATTCAAAGGTTTAGCTGCTTAGACTTTATATTTATTTGATTAGGATGATGAACAGACGGAGGAAGGGTAGAGGAATCAATTAATGAAGAATTCAGCTCACGCAATGAAGCAGATATTCTGTAATTTAAAAGAAACTAGACAGAGGGAGAAAGAGAGAGTGAAACAGGGAGAGAAAGAGAGAGAAACATAGAGAGAGAGAGTGAAAAGAATCGAGTGATTTTTAAAAGTTTTGTATCACGCAAAAATGTTGCGATTTTCGCATGCTTTGAATAATTTGTTTTATATGCTTTTATAACGCAATATAAATAGTATTTGATTATCCCTCTATTCATCCTTCCATTCTTTGCTTTGTTTCTATAAATATTTATAAATTATTTCTTATGAAATTTGAAAATATCGTTAAACTCCTTTTATATGTTTGCAAAAAATGATTGATTTCATTATAACGCTCAGCTCATTTTGTATTCACACTTAATGGCTTTTATGACGCTCCCATAGTCGATGAATTATTTTTAATGAGTTCAAATTAAAACTATAATTGAAATAAAATTTATATAACATAAACCATCACGAAAAAATCTATTCATACAAGATTTTTTACCTCTGCCTTTGATACATTTTCTCATTTTAATGGAAATGACCTAGAAACGGGCGTAATATAAGACTGCGTGTCATAAACAAGCGAGGGACACTTACCCCATATGTCAAAATATGTCAAAATTTCCAATTTATGAGAAACAATTTCAATTAAATAGAACCAATAAATATAACCAATAATAATTATTGGTACGCAGGTAATTATCGCACCGCATTGTATCAGTCGCCAACGAGCTGGAGCACATTAATAATTTGTTGCTTTTGATCTGGTTGCTTGCGTTACTTTATAATTTTGAATAATCATTTCTCTTGTTTCTGGTTTTTCGTTTATCGCAATTATCATTTCAATTAACGAGTAATAAGTTATTAATCGATATCGAACACGAGCGTTGTGAACACGAGCGAGTAAATGGTTGCTCCAGGGCAATTTTTATTGCGATCATTTAAAGAGTTTAATTGCGGTCGTTTAAAGCTTTTATAAGATTTTTTTCTTTGTTTTTGCAATTATTTTAAATTTGAATTTCGTTCCTTACAGAATTATTTGTAAGAAAAGAAAGGAAGGAAAGGAGAGGATATAAAGATGTGCAATAATCACGTGCTAATGATGAGTAGTCATGTGATGATAAAATATATTAATCGATTACACTTTACAACAAAATCGTCCAAAATTCGGTCCTCGATAAAAGCTTTATGAGTAAAATTTTTGAAAATTATTGTCACGTCCATCCTGCCTCGAATTATTAAGAGAAAACTTTTGCAACAGCTGCGGCGCCAAAATGAGCGGGATGGTCAATCGAAACTGATTAACATTCAACATTAAAGTTGATTTGATAATTTTGGTTGAACCGGAGGAAACAGCGCCACGTGAACTTGAACGGCTCGGTCTCTGAGTAATTGATAATACTAATAAATTTAGTAGCTTGACGAAACACATGAATTGAATAAATAATAAAGTCAATCGCTACAACCAATCAATCAGTCAGTCAGTCGGGCCATCCCCACCCATCCATTGCATACATTGCAATCGGTTGGTTTGATAGAAAATGTTCGCAAGAGACTTGGTTGGTTAAAAATGAATAAAACACATACATATATGTACTAAACACACAATACACATACACACATATTCACATATAAACTCACACACACTTACCCACACACATTCACATATATGCACACACACCCACACATACACACGCACACAAGTAAATTCCGATGTGGGTTCGTTCTGCAAACACACGTCGCGGGCATCAGAGCGATTTACTCTGTGTTTAAATTTGTGTGTCCTGCTTGAAGCACAATCCTTTTCCATTCGAGCGGAGATATTCGTGCATACGAATTGTTAAGATAAGAATTGTTAAGAAAGAATTTTCTTCGTCCATAGGCAATACCCCAAGTGCTCTTATAGTTGTGAAAGTCTCTCTATCTCTCTCATTCTCTATCTCTTGGTAACCCTGACTATTTCTGACATCTCACTTAGTCCAATGTTTTCTGTGGTTAAGTTAGAAGCATCACTCTTGTCACTAATCACGGAATTAATCTGACTTCAAATTATATGCTATACGACTTAAACGATAATTATCCTTTAAAAATGATAAATTGAAGGCACCATAACTGAGTTTTAATAATTAGTCAGTTAGACGACAACTTAAGAAGCCTATTTAGGGGGTGTGAAAGCATTTTGCATTTCTATGAAATGTTAATAATATCATCTACTAAGGTCGGAATCCAGTAATTGCTCGAGGAGATCCATAAATAGTTTTCGCCCCTTTATTTTGGCAATCGGTCGTTTGTAGATATTTCCACGTGTCTGTGCATGTGTGTATGCCTTTTTATGCATGCGTGTATTTATTTGCGTACGTGTGCGTCTCTCCGTATGCGCGCATTTGTGCCTTTGTGTCCTGTGAAGTCTTTGTTCGAGATGGAGACCGAACGCTTATCGCCTAATTTACATATTTTAAGCATTTTCTTTCATTTTACCCAAATAATCACAGCAGTCTTACCAAAAAGGCAACAAATTTCAATGTTGAATATTCAGATGTGTGTGTGTGAATATATGCGTAGATGTGTATGTGCACATAAATATATAAATATGTATGGCAAATATTTGTACGATTTTGGCCTTTGCAGCCAAATTTGGTTGGTTCAAAATTCTCAAATTTCGAAAGGTTTTACGCAAAACGATTCGGTTTTATCTCTCGATTTTTTGTGTTGACAAAATTAGGAATCGGATGATATTGAAATGTGAGTGTGTGTGGGCTCGAAGAAACCCTTCATCCTTAATAAAAGTTAAGGTCTATTTTTTCTTTTATCTACTTTTTCTTTTATTCCATTTATTGTATTGAAAATTTATTGTTTTGTAATTCGATTAATCTCGAACTTTGTCAAACAAGAATAAGAATTAGATATAAAAACGATGAAACAGCTCGACTCTAACCTTCACTGAATTGAGTTCTAGCATAAAAGCTGTTCATATTGTTCATTTTGAGTTCGGTTATGCTTCGGGGGTCTCCTAAAGACCATTTGGATTTTTTTTCAATCACCGATCAAACGGAGAAAACAACGACATAAATCTCGATCTCGTTTCCCCGATAGCCATCTAAATCTATCTATGCCGATTCTCTTCAGTATTTATGATTTTTTCGATCTTTTCAGATGACCCCGCATATCCAGAGATATCTGAATATATGCGCCCATCCATTTATCCATTCATACGCATTCAGCAAGTTTTAACGAATGCAAACAACAGACGTTGGTTAAATTTGATTCGGATTTTTTATTGGAATTGCAAAGGTACCCATTGTACCCACACAATCGCACGCTCGCAAGCTCATACACGAACACGAACACGCACGCATACAAGCATACCTATTTCGCAAATTCCCGGACAGCATCATAACGTGTGTACCGAAATGTTTAAATACCCGAAATGATACTCATTGTGGTTGTTGGAGCTCGAACTCGTGTATCCAGCTCAATCTTACTGCTGTGTACACAAGCAGCTGAGGTTGCCTGCAGTAATGAATGTCGAATGATTGCCTCCTCTCTTTCTCTCTCTGGATTTCATTTGTTTTTGGTGTGATTCCGACCATTACTGTCCAAACCGATGAAGGGTGTGCAGGGTACAAATGTTCGAAGGTGATTGAGTGAAAACAAAGAAGTAAGAGAGAAGACCCATTTCGGTTTGACTAAAGCTTTTTATATACTCTATATCCTGTATTTATGATCTTTGATACTTGTGGGCGGATTACGCCAATTTTCGTGGAAGTAATTTTTGCCTCAGATCAAGCGCATTTTTTGATCAATCGACATCTTAGAAATATTCCCGAATGAATTCTTTAACAAATTTTTCTGTTTAATTGCTTAATTACTTAATTGGTTAACACTAAATTAACCACGATCTAATCCTTTTCCTATTTTTATGGGCGTTATAGTTATCATAGCTGTGTCCCATACTGACTCATTTTGTTCTTCTGCATCGCTTTTGGTTATGGCAAAGATTCTCACATTTTATTGTCTCGGCAATTTTGCCGGACTGCGCTCTGGGGGTAAGACTCACGTATTTTTCAATTGAACTTCTCTTTTGCAATTTTGCTTTATCTTTATTTATTCACAAATTAATTTTCTTTTCTTTGTCTCTAATCAACATCTTCTCTCCCTTTTCCTCCTATTCGTTTGTTTTTATTAAATAAACATTTTATTGAAAATTTTGCTGGCTCCTGTTTCTTCGTTCGGTTTCAATTTCGCAGACATTTTTATTTGTTTCGTCTTTGATTTTTTATTTATTTTTTCTTCGTTTAGCTTGAGGTTTCAGTTTCTGAATTTCTGAACAAAACATTTTATGGAACGAAGTTAATTTTAGAAAATGCAGACAGACTTTATTTTATTTTGTTTTCGCTTTCTGAACCCCTTTCCTCTTTGACTTTTCTTATTGCAGATGAAGCAAAACATGTTAATTTTCTCGATCTCTTTTCTCACATCCTTGAAGAGATCTTTAAGCTCGGGCTGTCGTTTTTCTACTGCCAAGTGTCGAAGTCGTAAAACATTGGATGTCGCAATGATTTTAAGATTTAAAAGTGAAACTTCAAATGAAATTTGCTGAGTTTCAATAATACCAAGAAAGAATCCTTCCACAGAAAGGGTGATATTTATATACTATATCCACAAATTTTGCGTACCTAGATTTCGTGCAAAGGTTGCTTTGGAGACAATTACTTTAAAGTTAAAGTTAGTAGAGGACGTCTTTAAATCAGATCTTTCCATTAACCACGCCGTTAGCCCATTAGCGTGCCTCTTTAGCTACACGCCTTTTTTTGAGCGATAAAAAATGGTCAATTTTTCTATTAGAAAAAAGCTATTGCCTCCATTTCACTTTCATGGAAACGGGCTCGCATAATTATTTCATGAGGTTGAACTTTTGAGGTTCAACTCATGAGGTTGATTTAAGAAATCAAGATTCACGAAAGTGAAGTCTTTGAATTCTCATCAGCCAGTTGCAAGCTCTGACATTGGTAAAAGGCTAAACACTATCGAAAATCATTTACGATGTCGTGAATTATAAAAAGGTTGAAGAGCACTGACTAGCAGGGTAATCCTCATAAATAACCCGTTCATCATTTAGTTTGAACATATTAAATAAATAATAATAAAAACAAATTCAAAAAATCAAAACAATTCTTGCTATTTATGGAAATATTGACGTGACAGTAATATTTAATGCCTGGCATGGGATTGGGAATAAGTTTAGTAATCATAGGTTTTGGAACGAGTTTCCGTCATTGGTCGTCGAATTTGGTTTGGAGACAAACCCGTTTCGTCACATATTCAGTAATGCCTTTTCTATATCATTACAGTCTTAAATTGTGTCCGTCAACGGCGACGATGACGTCCACCCGCACCTCTCGAACTGTCAATTAATCAGTCAATCAATCAGTGAATAAATTTGTGAACTTTTGTTGTTGTCAAGAATTCAAGTTACTGATGTTGTTGCTGGGATCAGTGGTGTGTTGTTTAGAGGACCTAAGGAAGAAATTTCAACCTTGGAAATAAAAACCAGTGGCTTACATAAAACTTTTGTGTAAGTGGCTTTAGTATATATATATATATATATATATATATATATATATATATATATATATATATATATATATATATATATATATATATATATATATATATATATATATATATATATATATATATATATATATATATATATATATATATATATATATATATATATATATATATATATATATATATATATATATATATATATATATATATATATATATATATATATATATATATATATATATATATATATATATATATATATATATATATATATATATATATATATATATATATATATATATATATATATATATATATATATATATATATATATATATATATATATATATATATATATATATATATATATATATATATATATATATATATATATATATATATATATATATATATATATATATATATATATATATATATATATATATATATATATATATATATATATATATATATATATATATATATATATATATATATATATATATATATATATATATATATATATATATATATATATATATATATATATATATATATATATATATATATATATATATATATATATATATATATATATATATATATATATATATATATATATATATATATATATATATATATATATATATATATATATATATATATATATATATATATATATATATATATATATATATATATATATATATATATATATATATATATATATATATATATATATATATATATATATATATATATATATATATATATATATATATATATATATATATATATATATATATATATATATATATATATATATATATATATATATATATATATATATATATATATATATATATATATATATATATATATATATATATATATATATATATATATATATATATATATATATATATATATATATATATATATATATATATATATATATATATATATATATATATATATATATATATATATATATATATATATATATATATATATATATATATATATATATATATATATATATATATATATATATATATATATATATATATATATATATATATATATATATATATATATATATATATATATATATATATATATATATATATATATATATATATATATATATATATATATATATATATATATATATATATATATATATATATATATATATATATATATATATATATATATATATATATATATATATATATATATATATATATATATATATATATATATATATATATATATATATATATATATATATATATATATATATATATATATATATATATATATATATATATATATATATATATATATATATATATATATATATATATATATATATATATATATATATATATATATATATATATATATATATATATATATATATATATATATATATATATATATATATATATATATATATATATATATATATATATATATATATATATATATATATATATATATATATATATATATATATATATATTGTATTTTTGTGTTATTGTTGTTGTTGTATTATTGCTGTTGTATGTGATATTTATATTGCATACGTCATGTTGGTTCGTTTGCAATGTTTTGAAAAGAGCATTCACAGTTTGTTGGTGTTCCATTTGTCCGTGAGAGATCATCATTCGTTGCTCGTTATTTGGTTTTTATTTATTAATTTAATTAATGTTTTATTTATTATGGAAGAAAATTGGGTTAGCGTGTGTTCAGTTAGTGCTTTTGCTTGGATTAACGATTGCGATTCGAAGACTAAATTCTTCTGGTTGCAATTCCGATCTTAAAGCAACGTCGCAAAGATGAAGGGCGCAGCATTCGCAATTCATGTCATCATTGCAGACCGATGCGGGGCGTATTACTTTCGGCCAACCCAAAGTTTTTTGCTTGTTCTTACATAATTTTCCTCAATGTTTTCCATGCTTCTTTTGTACGTTGTTGAAAGGAATGACTATGTCAACGTGACTTTTTTAAAGGGTCACTTTTATATTCCTTTCTTCAATGGCTACACTCATTTTTGAACAGACTAAAACTCACCTCCTTGACACGTTCCTGCAATTAAATAATAAATCCGCAAATAGATTTCAACAAAGAATTCAAGTCCAAATCGTAATTCTGTAGACAGAGTTTGCTATCCGGAGGCAATTGAACGGATAGACGGAAATACGTTGTACAACAAGTTACTCTTCACGCTCGCAATGCAATGCCGTGGCCCGGAGTTCGCTGAAAGTCCAAATAGATTAGGCGGCGACGCACCTCGGCTTTAACTGCTACTCAAGATGCGTTCCGAGCAATGTATCTCAAAGATATGAATCTGCTATAGTAAACCTGCTTAGATGCGTGAGCGAACTTTCCGTGCGAACCAGTTTGTGAATAAATGCACACTAAGCGATTTATTTATATTCGTTATTTATCCTTTTCTTTTCTCGATAGACTTTCTCGATATGATACGAAATTAAATAAATTCAATCGCGAACAGAATGAATGATTTTTAATTTCTTGTTTTTGTTTTCCACCGTCGACGATTCACGTCAAACATTACCGACCGGGCACTAGAAGCGAATGTGTCACAAAATAGTTTTTAGCTGAAAAAGCGAGACGAGCGCCAATAATAATTTGTCGATTTGGTAGTTCGTTGAGTATCTAAGCGGTAAACTGAATGACTCTTTGGCCAGAAAGAGTATCGTAAACATCAGCACTAACGGCGGCAACACCAGCAGAAGCGGCGACAAAAACAACAGCATAAAATATATGACTCATACACTCGCTTTGTTAATACTGTTTCATATACGTGTTAGCCAAGTTAATGACTCTCAGATGTACAGCTGGAGTAAAATCATCTATGCAAGCTTGAAATATGTCTTTAATACATGGATTTCATAATTTATATAAACTAATTTTTCTGTCTCCGGCATCCGAAGGGGTGGAATATTAGTTTAGGCAATACTCATTGAAGTCAATTGGAAAGCTAAAGCTTCCAATAACTGACTCAAAACTGGTTTAAACACAAAACTGCTGTTTTTGTTAAAATTGTTTTCGAAAAGTCAATTCATCGAATTAGTTGCTGTTTTTTGACGGTTCCGGTTCTTTGCAACAAGATTTCAAGCTTTATTAAACGAATTTTTCATTTTTTATTCCACGTAAAATGGTTTTAGTTGCTTGTTTTTATTTATAATTATTTTTTGTACCAAAAAATGTTTTATACATTCACACAACGAAACTCATTCATTCACTTGCAACCCACTCCGAGACCGGTTGTAAACTGACTGAATTGGTTGGCTGGCTAAAGTCAAACCGAGGTAAGTTTTGTCGTCGTGGCTCGGTAGCGGCAACATCCAACAGACCCGAAGCAAAAGTACACAACACGATGACGACGGCGACAATACCATTATGTTGATAACGACGATAATGTTGATGATGAAGAAAATGGAGCTCGTTGGTGTTACTTCGACCAGCGAAAACATCGCGTTCATGCTTCACACAGATCCACCGGCTGCCCTTGTTGACACTGGATGATAATACATTTCGCGTTGTCATTCCTGTTGTTGTTGTTGAGTTCGGTTTGTTGTTGCCTTAACTAAATATGAGACTTGTGTTTTTGTCGCACCTCGTAGAGGCTAACAAAAACAACACAATCAAAAGAAAAAACTTTTTTAAGTTTCTCGACGACTTATAAAATCGAAAAGTGCGAGATATCCCAGTAGGAAAAGATTATAATAAAAGTATTCTATTAATACTTTATTTTATTTTTTCAATAACAATCTTTTTTATTTCCAATTTCAATATATAAAGATGCCGTTCAAGAAAAATTCCCAGCAAAAGAATTCTTATCGTAAGGATTTTACAAAAGATAATTCGTGCCTTGATATCATGCAACAAATTTGTATATCCAAAACCTTTTCTAATATTCAAACACTACCGATTTGTACCTTTTTTGTAGGAGCTCAGCCATCAAACCGAACCGAACCGCAAATTCATCACAAAGATTTAAAAAATAAAATGTTTCAAATCGAGAAAATCAAGTCTTTGTCTTTTATATGTCGCGAAATGATTTACAAATACTTGTTAATTTAGTAAATTATCACCTAAATTACTTGTAGTTATATATTGTAGTTACTGTTTGAGGAAAATTGTTGCTTTTTTATTAATTTCTTTTGTATTTGGGATTAAGCAACTGCCACCAACGGGTTCATTCAACTAATTATTTGTATAAATTAAGTACAATTACTTTTCTTTGTGAAACGCTTTGCAAAAGTACATTGAATTAAATTGTTTGATGTGAATGAGAAAAGTGTTACAAGCAGAATGGTTTTATGTCAGCATTCTGATGGTAAAAAACAACAACAAAATGGCCTTTATCTACGATTGTGAAATTCGTATAGTTTTTCCTTTTAGACATCCACAGCTTACGCTTCACCTATGGGATTAATTTTAAAAAATGGGTGGAGGGACTGGATGATGGCATATGAAGACTACACTTCAAAGGTACCCCATTGTGCGTACTAAAAACGATTCAATTCTTGGTGGCTCCTTGGGTTAGTGCGCTCGTATGTATGCGCGTGTGCCTCTCCATTTGCATTGTTTGTTATAAATTTCCTGATATATCCTGATGAATGCTTTAAGGGAGATGATGATCTCTCTTGGAAGGTGCGCAACCATTTTCATGCTTGTCAAGCATTGGATGCCGCAAGCTGTGCGCTGCAAGTATTGCATCATTCATTATTCCTGAAGATAATTTCATCTTAATTACTTTAGTTTTTTGCTCGAGTTAATTAGTTTAGATAAAACAAATTACAAAAAAACATGCCGAAACAACAATAACGATAACAATACATAGAAGAATCCTAGCACAGTAAATAATGATAGAATCGTGATTACCGACATTTCATTTTTTTGAAAAATGTTGCTTTATTTGGCAACTACTTAAAATTTAGGAACATTTTATAGAAAATGAAATTTTTGAATAATTATAAATAATAATGTCAGTCTCTATAGAATTACGTCATCAAAGTCGGGCAGTTGTTCGAACGGAGTTATCCAAAATATCTTACTAAAATATTTTCTGAAAGCAAAGTTTGTAGAGTATTCCTCTTGGCTACTTCCGAACTGAGATGTATAACGTCGTCAATATTTTGATACCCTACACGTGAAAACAATACGATGTATTAGATTCATAGCATGCAAAGAAATACAAATAGTTTCCTGCTCAGAATCACCCAAGTTCATTTAGTCTTACCCTTTCGTCTATCTGGCTGCCAGACTATGCGAATTGCACTTACAAAGGAAGGGAAGGAGTTGTCATGAAAATTGGCAGGCATTGGCACTTTTGCTTTGGTTGGTTTGGTTTGGTTTCAGGTTTTGCCTCTCGTTTTTTATAATGAATGTGATTTTATCTATGTTTAATGTTAAATACGTACATAGAGAAAAATTAAGGCAAAAATCTCATTCTCTACCCCATCCATTAATTTCACCCATTAAGTGATGTGAATGTGGTCATTAGCGCCTCATCTCAGTTATTTGTACCCAGGGTAAGACGAGAGTAGGGTGTATAAATTTCAGTTAGTTCACACTCTTCTAGTTTAATTTATAATCTTTGCAGGAAGCTAATTTACGGATTAATATTGCTATAAGTAAAAGTTCCTGTTGGAGCAGCAGCTGCTCCTTAATAACAGATTGCTTTAGATGTTGCTTCTGCTGCTGCGGCTCTGGTTCCAATTTACAAGAACCGAATCAATAGAGAGACACACACAGAGAGAGATAGATAGAGGGAGGGAAAAGGAAAAAGAGAAAGTAGGGCCAAGTTTTAAGCCATTATTGAGTGCCGCGTTCTTTTTGGGTTATATATTTTTTCTCGAACAATTCACACAAAACCTAGAAGATTTTTTGTTTATTCATGATTTCTAAATCTTCAAAAATATATTTTCATTCTTGGCTTCATAGAATAAACTTTTCTTATTATCGAATCTTTTTTGAATATTTTCGATGTTTTTCGGTGCCTCGGTCATCGATGAGTTGATAAAATTAAAACAAAAAAAGCACCAGAAAGAAAGAAGAACAAATATAGAAAGGTGTAGAAGAGGAACAGCTGAACAAACGGGTTGCAAACGAAAACAAAAGCCAGAAACGAATTTGTATTTGTAATTTCTACCGCAAACCATTCATAAGTCCTGAAAATTCGAAAAATATTCAATTCGACTAAGCAGTCGACCAGATTGATGGAATGAGTAGAAAGGTTTTTATGTCAGAAAGCAACGCCATGTAGAAATGCAACAAGTTTATATTCTCTCTCTTTCTTTCTTTATCTCCCCTTCTTCCCTTTGCCATGCCTCTCTTTCTCAACCGTGTTTTTTTTTTATCGCAGCAGTCTCGACCTGTTGGGTTTGAACTGACTTTCTCCCCCGCCTTTTTGTAATTTAATTCACCAAAAATTAGTTCAGTTTGGCTTTTACGAGTGCGAACGAGAATCGTTAAAATGTCGTTTGACCGACTTAGCAAGATACACTTTAGGTCTGTCGATTGGTTGTTGGATGGCGTTTAATTCTTGTTAACAAAACATTAGCTAAAACACTTTAAACAATACGAAAACAAATCCTTTTAGTTCTTTCTTCATCTTGTTCTTTTTTATGGAATCAGACTGAAACCACATTTATATATACAGAAATATATACACAAATATATAAGATGCACGGAAAATTAGAGATTCGATCTATTATTAATTAAAGTTTAAATATATCTCCTCTCCGTGCTGCTCAGTTACGGTTACAGAGAGCACAAATTCTTCAAAGAGTTCCTCACGATTTAGCACTTTCTTATGTTTTGATCACACGCGTTGGACGGCTAAAAATACTTTAAAATATATATTTTTTATTTTTATTTGTAACATTTGTACATTTGTCTATTTTTCTTTTTTTTGAAAATTCATTTCGATTTTCATTAATACTGTAAGTAAAGGCTCCATATAGTTAAATTTAATTTGAAAAAATATAAATTCTCATTATTCTAATTAGTTTCAAAAATTTTATTGTTTTAATAATAACTTAAGTTGAAAACAATTATATGGAAATTTTCGAATATTTTACTTCGTTTTGATAAAATGTTAATTTTAATAATTATTTAATTTTGTTAAAATTTTTCAAAAGATTTTACTGCATTTTTAAAATAAGAATTATTTGATATTATCGATTATTGTTTTTTGTTCGAATCGTTTCCTACTTTGAAGAGTATAATAATAATAATAAAATTATAAAAAACAGTACAAAGGATTATAGTATTAATAACGCGCACTACAAAGTGCTCGAATATCGAATTAGAAATCTTTTTTAAAGTGAAATTAAACGAGATTAGCCAAAGCCAAAGCAAACTGAAGAAGGCAAAATAAACAATAAATATTGTAGAACAAAACATTAATTATATTTGTATACATCTGACAGCTCTGTCCTGCTATTCCAGTTAGCTTGGATTAGGCGAAGTGTTTGCAGCGTCAAACATTAAAGGATATAAAATAGTAATAATCGGTCTGATTGCGACGTCCGTGCGTGGAGAATACGGTGAGCTCGCTGATGAAATGAGCTAAGAAGAATAATGTTAAAAGAAGAAATGTTGGTGATGGTGGTGGTGAAGGTAGTTTTCGGATGGGATTAATTAGAATTTTACTATCCAGAATTTATTTTTTGCCGTGGTATTTATGAGCTATGGCCAAGAAACATTTTAGGTACATTTGAATGCAGTAAGACATGGTCAGAAATATGCTTTAAGGACAAGAACTTGAAGGATAATTTACGGGGTCAGTAATAGAAAACAGATTATTTCATTATGTCATTATTTCAGGAAAGAATATCGAGGAATTCTAAGATCTAAGGTCAATCAATATTTATTGAAGTAATTGCCAGAAAAGTTGGAAAGTAAACAACAATTTTATTATCACATTAAGCCAATACACTGCAATATTTACGAACTTGGCCGTAATTTTTAGAATTTTGTCTTTTTAGTCCAAATAAATTTGTTTTTCTCAGGAGTGGAACTTCTGCAACAATGTTAGAGTCAGATTTCCTTTAGTGCGGAAAATAATGGAAGAAATTTATAGAAGTCTTTAGAAAACAACCGATATATAGAATGTTTATATTTTTGTTCCTTTAATACATAAACTAATTCACTTTTCATTATTCCCTCTAGAGGCTGTTGAAAGAAACAATTGAGGGATTGTACTTATTGTTACTTTGCTTTCATTAAAGACTAATGTGCATCGACATCCCGATTGAAGAGTTTATTCCTTTATGGATGGATTGGGAACGACTGCTCACACTTTTCCGTTAACCAACTTTTATGGGATTTATTTTGCTAGTTCGTTAAGTTTGGAGATACGTGTTGCGGTTTCGACCGGAGCCCAATCAGTTCGAAATTCTCGTATGAATATCGCAGGAAGCGGAAACGAGTTGGCCATACGATACGAAACTTGAACGCAGCTATTCTTCATCCTTATCTCTTTTTTGGGTTGATTGCATTGTTTTGGTTTTGTGACCTTTGCATTAATGCAAAGCAAATTATTCCCTTCTCTTCGGACAAAATAAAGAAACCAAATCCAGTAACGATTTTGAACTTGATATTCTTCCCCCACTGACCTTTGCAGCAATTGCCTGCCCGTCACAGTTTTCAAATACTCCTTTTTGTAATCCATCGCATGTTGGCTTGGTACAAAAGAACTTCTGCAAAATATTCATTTAAAAGTTTTTAAAGGAATAATTTTTGAAGTTGCGAGGTAAACGATACTAATAGTTTTGTTGTTTTCAGATCATTAAAAGCTTTTCGTTTTGTCTCGAGTGATGTTTCATGAAAAAAGATTTTGTAACGAATGTTTTGCTTTAGTTTCAGTTCAGTTGCTTAAGTTCAGAGTTAAAATAAAATTGTGTTTATTATATTCTGAAAGTTGAAGATACTTAATGATACAAATCTTTAATAGCTTTATTTTTTCAATATTTCCCATTTTTTCTCCTTTATTATTTTTTGCTTCATTTCAAATTTTAACTGTGTTAAAAGTAACGGTAAGATTTAGGCCCGAATTTTAAACTTATGCACGTTTTTTTAGATTATGATCAGATGCAATAATTCTTAAAACCTTTATAATTTTGCTTCGTGCGTCAGAGTCCAAGGTATTCAATGAATTATCTCGAAATTAGCTCCGGCATATTACTTCGGTTGCGGTTCATGACAATGTCTTTAAAACGGAAGGGGAGAATTGATTTAGGATGGAATGCATTTAATCTCTTTTAGTTTACAGATGAAGTTAGCTGAAATCTGTAGATACTAAAAACCTTATGTTTCTCCAAAGCGGTAAGAGAGTTTATAAGAGGCAACTCATTGGCAAAACATGAAGGGTTTATTCCTGCTTTAAAACCTCGAACACCACGACCTACCCAATCGCGTTGTTCAAAAATAATTAATTATTATGGCTATCTCATATTCTGTCCACAATTCAATAATGAGAATTGGCGAATTTTGGAGGATTGAATTCAAAATTTGTGGTAAACAATTTATTATTAGTTCCTAATTTCAAACTTTTGTTTCGTACTGTTCGCTTTCGAATTGAATCTAGAAGCAGAACTATGCAATAGTGATTGCTCCAACGACAGAATTTATACTTTCTCGTACCTAAGAGCTCCACGAAGTGGTACGAACGGAGTGGAATCGACTGCAGTGTCTCCCAATTTTTCTCTTCGAAATCTGTATTGACGTATTGGTTATATTATATTGATTGATGTATTGGGGTCTAACAAATAAATGTAATCAAATAAACAAATTTGAACAAATTCCAATAACAAAAAACAATAGAGCAATAAGAACAATAAGCCACCGCTCTAACAGACAAAACCAACTTCTTCGTCTGACACGTTTTGTTTGAGTTGTTGTCCACCGCTACGAGAGTTTCTGCAGTGCAGAACTGTTGCTCTCTAGTGATATTACAAATGTATTCCAGTTCAGTCCAGTTCTATTCAAACTGTAGATGAGAGAAGGAGCCTAAAAGCAGTGCCACCCGAACGTAATCAGAAAGTGAATCAGAATAAGATGGTTGCATATAACAGGAGAAAGTGTCACCCTACTTTTATCCTTTTTATATACAATCTCTTATTTTCTATTGATTCCTATCTTTCTCCTATTTTTCTTAATATTATTTATTTAAAACAAATGAGATAGTTTGTACCTGAAAAAATACTTAAATTAAAGATGGGAAAATATATTACAATAATTCTCTAAATTTTGAATACTAATTCATTAATAGAATTGAAGAAATTGATTTCTACGAATTTTTTGATGCCAACTCGGTTTGTGAGTTAACGCTATTGCATGGCAATGGTTTTGACTTTGAAAATGTGGGAATGAGCATGAATATAATAATTTTTTTGCGAAGAAATATCTGGGACAACAAATTAATATTTTCGTACTTGGTTTTAGTTACAATCGTTCGGTCGATGGTGGTGCAACGGTTGAGAGTTGTCGCTTGCGTGCGTGTGAATGGAAATGAATTTTAGGAAAAGTGGCAGAAAATGGGAGTGAAAAGTTAAATTAATTTAATTTGAATGCAAAAAAGCACTTGTAGATTTATAACAAATAACAAATAATAAATCTTGAAAAACACACACAGAAAGTAAGTGGCATGAAATGAATAAACCAATTTGATTACAATGAAAAATCAATGAAATAAATTCAAAAAAATTTCCTTAAAAATTGTATTTACGTTTTTACAAAATAATTGAAAGTGGGAGAATCATTGAGAGAATCAATGAGAGAATGCTCAAAGTATAGCGTTAACTGCGTTCATTAGCTGAACATTTTATTAGTTTCGTTACAGAAACAAAGACCGGCAGCTGCAAAAATTATTTGGAGAATAAAAGTAGTGTGAAAATATTATGCTAGAAGCAGATAGAGAGTCTCTTGCGATTTCGGTCGCGTCGGTATATCAAAAGGCTCGTAAGGGAATTGGGAAAAATTAAAATATCGGTGCTGCCTCTGTCGGCGTCATTTAAGAAACTGCGAAATTTGAGTCGAAAACCAATCGAATGTAATGTTTCCTGATGATTTCATTTTTCCATTTATTCCATTTATTTATCTTCATGACACAAAGAATAAGACTTTTTTTAAATTAAATTTAGTTCATTTAATTAATTAATTTGAAATAGAAATATTTGGGAATGAATGGTCTGTTACTTTCAAATTCGTCTCATTTTGATCAAACCTTTATTAAATCATACAATTCGACTTTACAATTTCGTTAAAAATTTAATAAAACTGAACCCATTAAAAGCAACGGAGTAATACAAGCGCGTCATTTGTTTTTGAGGTAGACATCCAATAGGATTCTAAAAAATGTAATCAAGAGTGTAAGATTAAGAAACAATTAGAGAAAAAATAATAAAGCATTCACGCGGATTAACAAAGTAAAATCGCAAGCATACATTTGTATCCATCCATTCCTCATGAAAAGGATTTGCCATCCATGATTACTGGAGTATTTTCTGACAGAGAAAAGAATTACGAAGCCTGCCCACAAGGGTGTGCTCAATGAACTTTACCTTAAATATCGTGTATGGGTTCAAATGCGGCGAACACCCAACTTCTAAGCAGGCTTCATATTCCCCCTATATGCAATTTCCTCTTATCAATATTCAATGGAAATTATTAGAAATGTTCGCCTCATTAAATTTTTTACAGCTCTGAATTTTAATATATCCTTGAATGAATGTGTTTCATCGTTTTAAAGTATTTCTCTTTGATTCAACCTTTTGACCTTGGTGTGTGTTTGACATTTAAAATAGAAAATCTGATTTAATAAATATTATCGATAAATTTGTTGTTTTTTAGTCTTATGAGAATTTCCCAGATTTATCGTTAACTTCTTTCGCCATAAATTTCAAAGATTCTAAAGTTTTCGAAGCTTGACTTACATTTTCGTTTGGTTTTGCATGTGTGTTAATGAGCATGTCTGATTGTGTGATTTGCCTGTGCATTTGCCTGTGTGTGAATTTGTGAATGTTATGTTCAATATTGAACTTTTTAAAAAATGTGTGAAGAGCCATTTGTTTTGGCTTTTTTATAATGAAATTACTTTTATTCTATTTTTATTCATAAAGAGTGTGAATCTTCAAAACAGAACGAAAACTTTTTTCCGAAGAATAAATATTTTTATAAGGCAACAAGCTTTTTGAGAGAATACAAAAATCTCTGATAGCTTTCGAGTATAAACGAAATCTCTCGAATTTTCAAATGCACCGAACAGAAGGTCATGAAGTAGAAAAACAGAATTACGAGCTTTCATTCAGTTTATTCGATGCGGTGGTTCATCACACTCGCGCTCGTGCCGAGATTCTTTTAAGCTAAAAAATATTCGAAAAACTACCAAAAGGAAACCTCTGAAAGAAAAACCGGTGGTGACGTATTAGCTGAAACCGGCTTGAAGACGAGAACGGTCGTGGTAAACAGCTTCGGAATATAAATTATAAAAAGAACAACAAATACTCTTTTTGTGATCTCACTGGAAATTTATTTATTGGACAAAAATCGAAACTTTTGTGAGCACACACATTTTCATTTTCAAAACACGCGTACGCAGTCATCAAAAAGCTAAAGCCTTTGCCAAATTCTTCTAATTATTGAGGAATTGAGGAATGAGGTAAGAAATCAAAATGAAATTCTGTTCGTGAAAATAGAAAGATTGGAAAAAATGATGGAACAAACATAGCTCGATAGGATTTATTGTCAAATATAATGCGAAATATTATCCCGCGAATCATTTAAAGAATCTTTCTGCGCTTTTCATTTGAAATCTTTCTTCTACTAAAATAATTATTCAGACAAACTGATCTCCCCCTCTTTAAAGAAATGGACACACTTGTATCTTGTATCTTGTGTGCAGGCGTTTATCTGACAACAATTATAAAATGCAATTTATTAACATATAAAACACTTACTCGATCGTTGGTTTTTTCCATATTTTTTAACTTTGTTTCTTGAGTTTTTAACTTTGTCCTGAATTCAATTTTGTCAATTAAAAGATTCAAAAAATTGAATCAGTAAATTGAATAAAAACAAGTCGAATTAATAATTTCTGGTTATTATTTTTATAATTTCCTTTGAATTCCGAATTTTTCTAGACTACGACGAATACTATATAAATGAGTAAACTTAAAGTCACATTTTTTTATAATAAACATTTATATAAACTCGAGCAGATTTCATTTCTTCTGTAGTAAAAATTGATGGCAATGTTTATGAAATATTTTTCTCTAAAGTATGCAAAAAAATTTATCTATTTCTCACACATTCGTACTGGCTTGCATTTGTATTCAACGCAATGACATCACCCCAAAAGCATCAAAACTTCAAGCATTTATTTTGTATAATTTTTCTATTTGTTTTTATTATTCCATTTTGACGCATTGATTTATGATTCAGAATCAGCAATCTCTCTCTCTCAGTAATTTTTGTTTTTATTCATAACACTCTACTCTAACGAAGTTAATCATTCGGATTTAAAATAGAATTGAAAAAATCAGAAAGAATTTAATTGTTATCAGTTATTTTTCTCACAGAACAGAAATCAAAGCGGAAGAAGTGACCGGTCATTCCAAGCTTCTGAGTCTTGAAATACTCGTAAAGAATTTAACGAAAAAATTATAAAATGATTAAACTTTATTATGATTATTATTATGATTACACTTGAAGTAAGTCTCAATTTCGGCCTGGTCGGAAGTTCGAATACACTTTACGTCCGATATTCTGTTTGTTTCCAAAAATTTCATGTCCTGTTCACACACTTGGGTGATCACAAAACGTGTATTTACTTCTGCAATGAAAACAAATTCATCTCCCGAAAGTAAACCATTAATACTTGCTCTAAAATCAGGCGTGTCAATTGTAAACGAATGTATATTCGCGTCGCACTTCATGACGAAGTTCCTAATAGTTTCCTTCTACTCCAATTTTTACTGATACTGATTGGACCACTACCATGCTTTGAGCTATCTGAGACAAATTCAGAGTTTCATCTACAATTGCTGATAAACTGAATCCAGTTTTACGAGGTAGACGTTTCACTGCAACGATTTCATCCAAAAAGATTAAGAAAACAGAGAATATGCATACGTCGGTCTCGTGGCAATATCTTCATTCGTTTTTGTATAGTCGTGAATTTCCACGAATGAACTCTAGAATGAATAGACAGACCAAAAATGGGTAAATTGAGTCGAATCAGGAACTGATTGTGATTTGGAACATTCGGCAGACAGTACCAGAATAAATCATCCTGACTAAGAAAAAACATCCGTTTTGAAGACAATTGCTCGAGAAATCTCTCTCAATGATTTTCTCAAAAGAAAAAACCAAAAATTAAGCTCATTCTTTTCTATTCAATTCCCTTCTGTTTCGTTCCACACCTACTTAAGCTCTGAAGCAGCCTTCTCTGCGCCATTGGCAGATTTCACTGCTCCCCTCCCGGAAGCATTGGACAAACAAATGGCAGCAGGCAGCAAAGAGTTACCACCTGAAAAAAATGGGGAAGCTGTCACTGTTGCCAAAACGTCCTCCAGTGCGGAAGAGAGTATCTTCTCGGTAATTTACACTGTTTGTAAGAAAGTGGCGATCGTCGGCACCATTTACTTGGTTGGATATATGGGTTGGTCTGTGGCGTGGTTAGTAGCACCTGTCATCTTATCGGTAGCTCGTGATCAATTTCATAAAACAAACAGACACAAACGCAACATTGCTAAAGCATCGGCATTAGCTTCTGAAAAGGACGTGATTTTGGCGCGTATCGACGAATTGCCTGCATGGGTAAGTCCCCCGAACTCTTGCACCAATGAACCCATTTGTAAATTGATACACAAAATCTAAAAGCCACACAAAAAATCCGATATAATTATATTCTCAAATTCTGTTTCGTTCGTTGAATGTAAAGAAAGAATTACTTAAATATAATTAATTAAACTAGATATTACTCTTTATTAAATTATCGTAATCTCTCTGACTGTTTGACAGGTTTATTTTCCTGACGTTGAACGCTGCGAATGGGTCAACAAGGTAAGACATTCGTCCGACATTCGATCAAGTCTTTATCCTATCAATGCATTTCTTTTCGATTAAAGATTCTGAAACAGGTGTGGCCGAACGCCAATCATTACGCTCGTACGCTCGTCAAAGAGAAAATCGAGCCGAATGTTGCTCTCGCTCTATCGTATTATAAAATGAATGGCTTCCGTTTCGATCGCATCATTTTGGGCACGATACCGCCTCGTATTGGCGGTGTAAAGATTTATGATAAGAATATCGATCGTAACGAGATTATCATGGATTTGGATCTGTTCTATGCCAGCGATTGCGATATTAATTTCTATTTGGGTGGAGTGAAGGGTGGCCTTAAGGATTTCCAAATACACGGTTGGGTACGCGTGGTCATGAAGCCCTTAATACGATCCATGCCATTGGTGGGTGGCCTGCAGATTTTCTTTCTTAATAATCCGAACATCGATTTCAATTTGGTGGGCGTGATTGACTTTATGGACATGCCGGGTCTAAGTGATCTATTGCGTAGAATTATAGTTGAACAGATTGGTGCCATCATGGTATTACCAAATAAACTGCCAATCACATTAAGCGACGAAGTGCCTGCAACATCCCTCAAAATGCCTGAACCGGAAGTAAGTGAAATTTGAGAAAATTATACAAGAAACATAAGGTTAGGGACGTGCTCATGGGGGTTCTCTCTTCTACAGGGTATTCTACGCATACACGTCGTAGAGGCAAAGGATCTCATGAAGAAGGATATCAGCGTTTTAGGTAAGGGCAAATCGGATCCATATGCGTTGATCAGTGTGGGAGCGCAAGAATTTAAAACGCAAATTATTGATAATAATGTTAACCCGAAGTGGGATTTTTGGTGCGAGGTAAGTCGTTGCGCCTCAAAGATTGATTTGGGGTGCTGAAATGCCCCCGAGATAATTGCGGCGACATTTTTGCCAAGTAAATGTGATGTAATTCTCATGCCATTGTACCGTCTAAAGATCATCATATTTTGCACTATATAATTTCATCATAAAGATTAGCTAACGAATTCAACTCGTTCTGCTGTCTCTATCTCTCTATCTCTCTCTTTTCTCTTCGAGAACCCTCGCATGTTATCACATATATTTTTCAAAAATGATCTGCTCCTTTCAGAAGCCTTTTTCACGATTAGTTTTTATATAAAATTTCTAAGTTTCATTAACGTTTTATCCTTTGCCACGCCTACTATTAAACGTCCTTCCTAACAATATCCTGCTATCCTTTAAAAATTCAATATTCAAAAGGCGAAAATATTTGTCGAACTGGGTCAAATTGTTGAATTTATGGTCATGGACATGGACGATGCCAGCGATGACGAACCCTTAGGAAGGTAAGTAATTTCTTACGAATCTACTGAATGGAACTTATACAAATCTTACAAGATTATCAAAAGATAACATTTTTTGTGGAAATAACTCATAATTAATTTTTTTCCTTAAGTCTTTATTCATAACTTCCCAGCCCGTAATCCTGTCTCAGATGCCTCGGGAAGTCCAGCATTTACACTCTCACTATCATTGTCCAATAATCTTTGGACCACTTGAATTGTCTGCAAAATTATATTTCCATTTTCGTCGGACTTTTTGAAATAATTGTTTTAATAAAGATTTAGATTCCAAATAATCGTGATATCAAAGCTGTTTAAAAATTGAAAGGTTTTTTCGGAGGCAGAAAACACCTCGATTTGAAAAATGTAATGAAATTATTCATTGCATCCTTTGACGAGACGAGATTTTCCAATTTGAAAATGTACTCGCATTTCGAGAGGAAGGTCGGTTTTCAATTGAGACCAAAGTATTCCCGACGAAAATGACCAAAAATTGATAACCAATTTCATGCATAATTAAGGTCCCTTAAGGTGTGACATCTCTGCTCGTTATTTTTCTTTATCTTTAGTATTGATATCAATGTAGTTTCCTAAAAGAAACTATATATGTTTAAACGTTATCGGGTATAGCCAATGATCTAATCCAGTCGGTTGAAAAGCAAAATGGTCGTGAGTAAACAGCCTGCCCGCTCCCGCCTGCTTTTATTTCCTTGTTTTGGAATTTTTTGATTTGACTTTCACTTTCAGAGGTTTCTTTTATGCGTTTATTTATTTTGTGGAACTACCGTTAACTTTTTTAGGCGATCGCTTTTACAATTTCCGGTCAAGAAGTTTGCTTCGATTTATGGGATTCGGATCAAGTGTTGGCAACGAATTCACAAAGCGATGATTCTTTGGGCAGGTGTTGTAGAAATTTGAATACTTTTTTAAGATTTAGCATTTGTAAATATTTAAAAGATTTACTATTTTCAATGTTTTTCAATAAAATCTTTTTCCGAGAACTTTTGAACTTGTTGTTTAAACAATGCTTAAATAATCTTAATCAGTAGTAGTGACCTCTTATCAGCCGCTGCGTCGGTTTACTGCACTTTGACCTGCATGTTTCAAATACGTCCATTATCCCTTTTAATACATTTCAAGAAATTTCAATAAATCGATTATCATTTCTCAAGTTTTTTGTCAAATCCTCTGTTTTTCTTTTTATTAAACATATTAATGCCATTTGTTGTCTCTTTTTTGCTTAACTCTTGCTGTTCTTCCTTGATCACGCTTCCCTTTTTCAACTAACACTGGCCGCGCCAATCTCTAAAGGCTGTAATTGAGGTTATTCAACACACGATTATTGTTTATCGACTTTTCGATTGGGATCGAACCGGTGATGATGAATCGCTCGGCAGGTTGGAAGTTAACAAATATGCATTATTTCTCTGATTTACTTTATTGTTGTTGGACCTATCCTCCTTAGTTTCTATTGGACCCATCCTACTTTTTATAATAAACCCTTCTAACTAAAAACACACGCAATTATTTAAGTATTATTGGACTCAAATTGATTTCAAACGATCACGAGACTGTGGTTAAAAACGATCGAGGATAAGTCATGATAATACAATTTTCGTAGGACACATTATAACAGTTTATAATAATTACAAAATAATTTTAAATTATTTCACTTTAATTAAAACAAATTTGAGCTACGATTTCGCAATAATTTTAAACTTTTTTAAATATTCCGGCAATCTAGGGCGACTGTCGAAGTTAGCAATGTAATCAAAAGAGGCGTTGTAGACTCGGTAAGTTGTTTATCGAGGTTATCCCATTGACCCATTAATTTGAACTCATACATTTTTTAAATGTTTTTGATAAAGTGGCTTACGTTGGAGGATGCCAAGACCGGTTTATTGCATGTTCGATTACAGTGGTATTCGCTTTCATCAGATCGCAATGATTTACAGGCTGCTCTAAATGAGAATCAGTTGTTGGGAGTCACTTCATTAAGCAGTGCTCTCTTGACGGTATTCATTGATTCTGCCAAGAATTTGAAACAGGCCCGTTCCAGTTCCAAGCCTGATCCGTATTTGGTTTGTAGCGTGGGCAAGCAGAAGCAGCAGACCGGTGTTATCATGCGCGATGACTCACCCGTTTGGGAACAAGGGTTTACATTTCTTGTCCACAATCCAGACAACGATGCTTTACAATTGAAGGTGTTTGATCAAAAAACAGGCAACGAAATCGGCCAATATACTTACCTCTTAAATGCATTGTTGGCCAAGCCGAAAATGGAGATCGTTTCTCAACCTTTCCAACTTCAAAAGTCAGGTCCAGAATCGAAATTAATTATGACCCTTTCATTGCGCATCTTGAAACCAACCCACGCTCTAAAGGAACCTAATGAAAGCACTTTGATTCCTTCAGAAACTGATTCCAGCAATTTGTCACGCCTAAACTCTACAAGAATTCAACCACCTAGTCAGCAGAATGATGTCGAGGTAAACGTTTTATAACGGATATGAAACTATTAAATATTGTGACACTTATTTTATTTTCTCTTTCCTCTCCTAGGAATCTGCACCACAGTCTAATCGCATTAGTATGGAATCTCCGATTGCTGAAGAAGAGCGTCTATCAACGAGAATATCAGGGTCATCACTCTCTTCGGCGACTCCGCCTCGTAGCCCTAAGCCCTTTAAGACATCGCTAATGGGTGATGATGGCACAATAGCACCAGCCACATCAGTCATTCACCGCCATCCCAGCACTGTCTCGACCGCAGGCGATCATGGACTTGGTCGTATTCAAATGACGCTGAGATATATCCTGCAGCGCCAGAAACTTGTCATCACCATACATAAGATCATGCATATTCCGCTACGCGATCCCTCAAATATACCCGATCCATATGTAAAGCTTTATCTACTGCCAGGGCGTGCCAAGGATTCGAAGCGTAAGACGGCAGTGATAAAGGATAACTGTAATCCGATTTACGAGACGGCTTTCGAATATTTGATTTCGTCACAAGAACTCGTCCAATCCGCTCTAGAGGTGACGGTTTGCTCACAGAAAGGATTCCTTTACGGAGGAAGTCCAATTATTGGAATGGTAAGAAAAGCAGGGGTGTGGTGGAATGCATCGCTAATAATAGGATTATTGTTTTTTCAGCTAAAAATACAACTCGATGATCCGGAAATAGCAGGAAACGGCTTAAGCAAATGGTACGATTTACAACCGGAGAGTAAACACGATTAAAATTTGAACTCGAATTTTTCACTTCATGTGAATATCCTTTGAAAAATCTCGATCGTATTCTACCCCAACATCTATCGAAGTCAGAGTAATTAAGGGTTCAACGAGGATTAAAACGGACAAAGATAGAATGATATTTTGATATAATTGGAACGTTTGTAATTTAGAAAATTGTATTTACTGCAAGAGCAGCAGCATTTAATCGTTGTTTTGTTAATAAATGTGCACAAACACAATTATACTAATTTCCTCTATCGAAAATTCTCAAAATTGTTATAAAATGTTTTCAGACATGTAAAACGTATTTATAAAAACATCTTTTGGTTTTGTTATGCAATTTCACATGTTTGGAGTAGGAGGATGGCTTCGATTCGCTTAACTTTTTTACCATTAGATTGTCCGGCAGCTGTCTTGATTCTGGAAACATATGAGGGTCAAGGGTATAAATTCTGTATAATTGATTGTATCCTCGGAAAAGGTATATTACACGGGCCCTAATTATCACTGTGGGTCACTCGATTACCGAGATCTGTAGAGAGCATGGCTACTTCCGGTCCTAACAGTGAAAAAATGAACAAATTCTGTCCTTCTGCCTATTTCCTACTTGTTTCATAATTTCCGAATGTTTCGACATTTTATAACAATTTGTAAAGCTTTATTAAAATTTTATCATTTAAGTGTTATTCATGTCATGCTGCTCATGCTCATGTTGCTTTGCATTGTTCGTTCGTGACTTTTTGTCACTTTAAAATGTATGATTTTGTGTTTTAAAATATATTATTTTTATAATATACATTTATTGAGACTCAGATTTGAAGACCTATGTAATTTATTGTCATGCTTAAAGGTCGATGGGCAAAGCAACACTAACAATTCTATATGGATCTCCCCATGTAGTCGATGAGCATTTTGTTTACGGCACGAATCCATTGCAACATCCCTCCACACATTTTAACAAATAAACACTTGTTCAACTAGCCATCTATTGTGAATCATATTAATATTATATTGTGTATTCATTGTGAATATGCGTTATTATTATTGATTGAGATTATGCCATAGACGGTGTGGAATGGATGTATAGTTGTCCTATTTTCGCGTGTATTCGGTAGCAATAAGAATTCAAGTTAATACCTTTTTTCTTAAAGTCATGCTTGTAATTCATAATAAATTTTCTCGCAAATATGACGTATATGTAACGTATTCTAATGTCGCCATTCGTTCTTGCTTCGGCAGAACATATACTAAAATTGGAACGATACAGAGAAGATTAGCATGGCCCCTGCGCAAGGATGACACGCAAAATCGTGAAGCGTTCCACATTTTTTAGCAAATGTCTTTTTTATTACCAAAATTTGTTTTATCAAATTCAAATTTAGGGATTAAATTATGCAATACAATCCTCTATTGCTTAGAGACAACTTAGAGACAACAAAAAGTTATAGCCTCAAATAATATGTTGGACCCTAAATTATAATTTTTATGAAACGGAATTAAAGAGTTCATTTAATTAATTGGTGTTTAATGAATGAAAACAGTTTAAATTTCTTGCAGTTTATTTATATTCCTGCTTCCTTTTTTCAAGAAGAATAATAATATAATTCGTATCAAATTGATCGTATATTAAATTGTACGTGGTAATAGCTTCTTTTCGATAATATTATAATCGAAAATAATTATTTTGTTTGTTTGAAGCATGAGTCTCAAATATAAGTTTATGCGTTTTATAAAAAGGAATTAATGATTGTATGTAAGAATGTATTATATACAAATATTAGCTTGAGGCCTTGCAATGAGGATTAAATATTGTTTAATAGATACAGTATACTATGAATTACATGAAAAATTCTAAATGCTATTTAATATATTTTGTAATATTTTTTGGTTTTAATTTTAATTTTATTAAAATTTCTAAAATAACCACAGATTGAGATATTTTTGGAAATAAATCTTATTTTTGAAATTATGTCATAATTTCGTCGGTAATTTTATGTATTACTTTTTTAAAAAGTTTCTTTCTTTACTTTCAAATTTGTTTCGGAAAATGTGTTTGTTCTTCGTATTCTCATTACCACAGTTTCTTTTAAAGTTGAATGAAAACATTTTCATTCTCTAGAACTATTCTCAATACTGCAATATCGTATTTTATATTTTCATATTTTTTATAGTTTTTGAAAGAATCACTAATATAAAAAATGTTATATTTCAATCATTTCTCTCCGATACAAAGTTCATTTGTACTGCTTTGCCCTTTTCTTCCTCTTCGTCTTCTTCTTCTCTTCTTCCTTAATCTTTTTTTTTCAACGATATTTAATTTATTTCATTAAAGAAAAACAAAATACTTATGCATATGTATATTGACGTATGCGACGATGTAAATGCAAGAATATTTTTATAAAAAGTAAAGTGTTTAAATTTCTGTTATTTTTGTTGATTCTTTGATGGATCCTTTTAGGGTCTATTGAGGGTCTCCACACTTCTCATATATAAATCCCTGATTTTTTGCGTTACATTTTCCAAACATTTTAGCGTTCAAAAATTCAAAATAAAACTTAATCAATTTTTAAAATTTAAATAATTATTTTAAATTCAAAACAATTTCAAGCCGGAGATTATTTCATTTCGATTTTCTAAAATTAATACAATTTTTTTAATTAACAGAAATTTAACGTTTCCCATAATTTCTGTAAATTATAGAAACAGAACAAGATATTTACTAAAAACACAAAATTTTCAAATACATTTTGTTATTCTACTTCGAAGTGATTTCGGGACTTATAATTGAAGATTTAAATCCATTTCTTTTTGCATATAATTCACAACTGCATACTTTAAAAAAATTGTTGAAAAGATTATGAGTCAGATCTTCTCACTTAATCTAATTGAAATTATTTTATAAAAATCTATATTTACTGAATTGTTAAAAAGTTAAACAGTTTCACTTATTCTCTTAATGTTTTTCGAATTGAACTGTAATTGATATTAATTTATTTCCATGAAAAAATAACATTTCCTTCATCTTAATAATCCTGCTTATTTTGAGGTAGTCGATTATTTGTTATCCTTCAGTTTTGCTGAAAATATTTCGATGGCAATAATCACGTTTTAGTTTTTTAGAACGCTTTTTAAGCTTCATATAAAATATAAATTTTATATTAATTTTCTCGTTTAAAAAAATATGTGAAATGCTTTGTAAAACTTAAAAAAGTTCTTTAGAATTCGTCAATAATTTTCTTACTAATTTTTTCTTCTCCTTTTTTAGGAAAACCTCTTCTGTTTTTAGGAAAAGCAAAGAAAATAAATAATTGAAATTTTTCATTATCAGTGACAGACATATTATTTTCGCAACAAACTGATCAAAATTCTCCCATTGATCATTTCAATGGATTTTTTAATCAAACGAAATGAATTTGTTTTTATTTCTGATTGTAATATTCTTTAAATAACAATTAACTCTCAAAGTCATCGTCACTAAAAAATTAGGTAATTGTTTAAGAATTATATTTTTAATAATCAATTTGTTCGTTCGAGAAACAGAAACAAAATAACTATAAGTTCAATTATTTATTTAATTAGAATTGTATGATATTTTTCCAAAAACTCCGGTTTTTTTTTTTTTTTGTTTCAGAAAATAAATTTCGAGATTAGGAAGATTATAATTTAATTGAATAAATCCAAACATATTTTTACAAATTAAAACTTGCTTTTATTGAATTACATCTTCCTTTTTTACTTCTGCTCTTCTTTTCTTAAATTGTCTTCTAGAATTTGTATGAAAAAATTATTTGTGCAATTAATTGCAAAAATCAACAGAAGCATCATTCGTTTTTATGAAGATCTGTCTTAACGATTTTTCAAAAAAATACTAATTTTTATTTTAATTTTTAATCTTTCGAAGGTCTTTTAAATGTTTTTAGGTCTTTTGAATGTTTTTACTAATTTTTTAAAATCCCAAATTTCGTATAGTTCTGTCATAATTTTTGTTATAAAAGCATTAGTTTTTTTAAAAGATCAAACCAAAGACATGGCATGACAAATTTTAATCAGGCATCAAATAGCCATCTATATTTAGAGACTTAAGCTTAATCCAGAAATAAGTTTAACTTATTTAAATCACTTGAATTGAGTCGTTTTAATTGAAATTATTATTAATTTTATTACGTTTACAAAGCATCAATTGAATTCATTTTCTATTATTTTTAATAAACAATCGATTCAAATTAAAATGATTATTTCCTTCTAAATACAAGAAAAATAATATAAATATTTATTGGGATACTCTTTTAATATATTTTGAACACAATTTTATAAAATTAGGTACACCATAAGGTATTCGTACGAAGCCGAGAATTTAAATTAATAAAAGTTCTAAAAATGCACCAATAAGGAAATATTTAAAATATTCACAAACAAAATAAATATCGAAGTCATACAAAATATTATAAAAATAAGAACCTTTAAAGAAATCATTCAAACAAATATAATTCCTAAAAGTCACAAAATCAATAACTCCTACCAATTTCCTAATTCCAAAAGTTTTCTGAAGAACTTTTTCAACATTCGATAAAACCAGAATACAAACATAATAAAAATTAAAAATAATGAAAACCCTTTTAACCTTTTATTCTGAAAATATTTAATTTTAGAAATTATCTGACATTTTAATAAACACTAAAACACTCTAAACTGTATACGCAATTATATCCAGTAATGCAAATCAAAACAATAACAAGCCATTAAAAACAAACTTAAACAAACATTTTAAAAGCCTAAGTATCAAAAACTTGCGAAGTGACCCAATGCCCAAAACTCCGCAATGTTCAAATATTCATGTCAGTTTGGCAAAATCGTTATTTTGCGGAAACAAATTTTGAATACTGAATGAAGAGAGAAAAGAGCAACGAACTTAAATTTTTAATAAAAGATTATAATTTATCACATTCGAATACGAATTTCGAATTCAATTTGATTTGAAATAAAGCATAGTTTTAACAGTGTATTAGATATTCGTTTATGTGCTTTTCAAATCATTAAAATTTTCATGAGAATTAGTGAAAGAATACCGCAAATTTATTAATTACTGCAAGAAAAACTGTCGCTAATGTTCTCTACAAAGGGATCATAAGGTTTACGGCAGTGTTTCCCAACGTGTGGCAAGCAAATCATGTCTACCGAAAATCTACAAAAAGGAGCTAAGAAATAATAAGGCAAATAAAATAAAACGCATATTGAAATTTATGTTTTTTTCTCTTTTGAGTCGTGTTTTTAGTGTATCATCATTCCATTTTTATCACTTGCTTAAGACGTTAATCCTTCAAATCAAACATCGTCATTATCATTATCATGATGTTCTAAAACATTGTACAGTATTAATTATAGTATGGATTATAATAGCAATAGATTCAAATAGCTGATTCATAAATGTAATTTATATGAATTTATGTATACAAACGTACATGCTTAATTTGTAAAATATTAAATATAAAAAAATCATTTCCTTTTGTATTGAATTCCTTTTTTAAAACTTGATTAAATTAATAATTTTTTATTTTTTATTTATTCTTTCGTAATAGGCAAAGTTACCTGTTAGTCTACATTGTTCCTTTTGCCTTCAATGATTACTTAATTATTAATTTTTTTGCGTTTCGCTTCGTATTTTCTAATATTTATCTGTACAAGCTTTGAAACTCGCACAAACATATTTTATAAATTCTTATTTTCTTTAAAGCCCGCAAAATTTTTGCTTCTTCACAAAAAAATACTTTTTGTATTTCATAAAAAGACATATTGGCTCAAATAAGAAGCACTATTTAACAAAAATTATTCTAAGGAAATAAAACCTTTAAATTTAAATGATTTTTTGGACGATTTTTTAATCAAAATCTAGTTATTCCCAATCCAAAACAAAAAAGATAACTTAATTGTATTTCTTACACATTTTCTATAAACGACATTGTTTAATATACTCGAATATAAGACAAAACAGAAATAAAAACAAAAATAAATATATATATATATATATATATATATATATATATATATATATATATATATATATATATATATATATATATATATATATATATATATATATATATATATATATATATATATATATATATATATATATATATATATATATATATATATATATATATATATATATATATATATATATATATATATATATATATATATATATATATATATATATATATATATATATATATATATATATATATATATATATATATATATATATATATATATATATATATATATATATATATATATATATATATATATATATATATATATATATATATATATATATATATATATATATATATATATATATATATATATATATATATATATATATATATATATATATATATATATATATATATATATATATATATATATATATATATATATATATATATATATATATATATATATATATATATATATATATATATATATATATATATATATATATATATATATATATATATATATATATATATATATATATATATATATATATATATATATATATATATATATATATATATATATATATATATATATATATATATATATATATATATATATATATATATATATATATATATATATATATATATATATATATATATATATATATATATATATATATATATATATATATATATATATATATATATATATATATATATATATATATATATATATATATATATATATATATATATATATATATATATATATATATATATATATATATATATATATATATATATATATATATATATATATATATATATATATATATATATATATATATATATATATATATATATATATATATATATATATATATATATATATATATATATATATATATATATATATATATATATATATATATATATATATATATATATATATATATATATATATATATATATATATATATATATATATATATATATATATATATATATATATATATATATATATATATATATATATATATATATATATATATATATATATATATATATATATATATATATATATATATGCATGTATGTATTTGCGTGTATGTGGCCTTGTGTACATCTATTGTATGTGTATGAGTGTAGATATATTTCTGTTCGAGATAAATTGCAATTTAAAACCCTAAAATAAATCCATGAAAAACGTTTGTTACAAAACTCGCAGCGCCCAATCTAATAAAATACGAATATGAAATACTTAGATTTATACAATGCTCGAATATATATCTATATATTTTGTATATATTAATTATTAATGTATGTATCAAAAAAATTTTTAATCAAAACTTTATCAGCCTATATGTATATTATTTTTCATTTGTAACCTTTAAAGCATTCATTAAGAAATATCATAAAGTCAATATTATTTTAAATAAAAACAAGAAAGAAAATAAATTCAGCTCATTTAAAAACATTTTCATTTTTACGATAATTAGCATACTTATGAAATTGAAAATCAGCATTTCTTAAACACTAAACAGGTAAAACAGGTAGCCTTATTCTTAGCATGTTTACGAAAAAACCCAAAAAAAAACAACAACCAAAGTGAACCAAAACAAAAATTGGAAGCAGGACAAACTTATTAGTTGAGCGATACTTATACTTGTGTATTGGATATATGACTACGTTAACAGCAGATATAGTGCGCATAGAAATGTATATAGAAAAACAAAATGAAAGATAGTGTTGTTGATACTCCGCCTCTGTCTTTACTATATATAGTTTGCAAGTTCCATTACATTTTTATAGAATAGACACAAAATTCTTCGGTATTCTCACATACATCCTCTATAACCTCAATTAAAATTCATTAAAAATCATGATAAACGACGTTTATCATGAAATTCGTTTGCGTGTAATTTTCGGATCAACCGAAACAGATTATTTTCTTAATATATCCCAACTTAATTTTTACGTATTTTTCAATTCCTCCAGTCCACCATTCGGTACACCGCTCTTAACTTTACCCAAGACATTATTAACAAAATCCGTGGTGGTGCCTGCAATACGTACTCCCGCTATTAATGAAAAGAATTTATCAATTAAAAATTAATATCGTCAAATTAGAAACACTTACCGATAGTTGCTTTGTAAATCATTTCAATTTTTTGATCAATCTTTTCGTTGGATTCGCCCAAATTGCGGTTACGATATTTAAGAGCAAGAGCATGTTTGATGTCGGCTATTCCTGATATAAGTCTTTCTGTAATAAACAATAGAAATAAAGGACAAACAAATTATTAAACAATAGAAATAAAGGACAAATAAATTTTTATAGCAATTTTACTCCCGATATGAGTCGGACTTACTATGTTCAATTTCCAGCCCATATAGTTTGATTTTATTGGCCTCATGTTGAGCCTTTTTCTTCAGACGGCAAGCTCGTGATGCTAGTTTATTCTTTTCCTTTCGTGATTTTGGGCGAACATTAAATGGCAATTCTGAAACTGGTGTCATATCATTGATGATGCGGCTCAACTTGTCCAATTCCTTTCCGATACTATGAAGTTTTCGAGGATTCGGCGTTAAATCATTGCCATCGCCTTTTCGAGCCTTTCCGCTGTGCTGCAAAAAGTAACCAAATCAATTATAAAACAGTTGGAATTGGTCGGCAGAAGAATGGTCTTTTCAAATTGGTATATTTACTTTAAATACCTTGATGCCGCGCACTGAACAATTTGGACTAAAGACGGGATCGGTGACTTCGTTCAGAATGTGCGGATCCTCAAGCTTAGATTGAAAAACAAGACGTTTGCCTTTAGGCCCTTTGGCCTGGACATTATACTGCCAGAAAAAACGTTCCTTGCTCTTGCTCGATGAGAGGTGACTCGGTATTGGATTACGTCCATCATCTTCGTTGTCCGTCCCTTAAAAAAATTACGTTTAAGCGTAATTACAAATAATTCATAACTGTTTATCCTTACCGTCACTTGAAAAATCATCATAATGATCGCTATTGTAGTCGGTGGAACCATCATCATCATCGTCTTGTGACAAATCAATGCCATCCGGCGAAAGCACACTTGCAGTGCTTAGGGATGAGAATGAATCAGCTTCGGCCAATGAACCGGTAGAGAGCAAATGTTGGCGCGGTTCTCGACGTAGCCAAATATTTTCAATGCCCAAATGCGTAGGAGCCGAAGATGACAGACGCATAGTTATCGAAGCATCGGTCGTTTGATAACCAAAAGATTTACGCATGCTGCTACTACCACTACCGCCACCAGTGGCGCTTCCAAAGCCACTGCTACCGCTCCCTGGACTTAATGCGGCACCAGAAAGTTGTACCTGGGAACCAACCGGAACAGATTGGTCTAAAATAATGGGCGAACCACTGCAACGATCCGGTGACATGGAGAACTCCTTTTTAAGAAGATCGTGCATATTGCGCGTCTTAATCATATTCTGCTGATATTGAGAACGGTTAGCATGTGGTGGTGGTGGTGTCGTATTAGAATTCATGAGAAGTGGAGAATGCGAAGACTGTAAATGTAAAGGATGTATGAAAACATCTGTTTTTAATCATATCCAATACTCAGTTCCCCGAGCTGCATGACACTTACATGACTACCCGGCGAGAATGTCGTCGAACTCGAAGTACTGAGCTGTGATTTATTCGGAGTGCTGTGATAGATTTCGTACGGACTAGAGGAACCGTGATGATTGTGAGTGTGGTGCACGGCGCCACCTCTGCCGCTGCTTTGATGTTGCAGCTGCTGCTGCTGTTGGTGTTGTGACATACTCTGCTGCAGCGGCTGATGTATGTTATGAGAATGTTGCTGAGTTTGAGTTGGTATTTGTTGTTGTTGTTGCTGATGATGTTCAAGTAACTGCATTGGTGGTCCTCCCGGAGACATAACCGGGCTGTTTAACATTCGCATACTTCCGCTGCTCAGCGGCGGCGACAAAAGATAATCACCCTGTGCTCCACTCGGTGTTATTGGCAGAAATTCTTCAAAATTGCCAATAACTTCCAGCAGATTAGCGTCATTGAGATCAGCAAAGCCTGCCTGGATTTCAGCCTTATCGATTGGGAAGATGTAATCGTCTTCGAGGTTAAAGGGTTCATTTTTGGTGGTTATGATCGCGTCGCCAATGTCGTTCCACATTGTTGTCGACTGAGGTGTTTGCGTTTGCACTTCGTCATAGAGAGCGGGGCTACTTTCGACGGGGTCTCCGGCAACAGTATTTAAAGGCAATGAATCGGCAAGGCTGTTAGTCGTCGCGTCAACATTGGAAGTGCACACGACGCTGTTTTCTGCACGATTACTGAACGATGAGGTAGTGTGTGCATAGAAACCTGCTGAAGAAGAAGAAGTGTGGCCATTTGGCGCGATGTTGTGCAGCGACGAATTTAAAGGCGATACGGCACCCAAACTAACATCCTGCAGCAACGTCGGCGACAAAGGCGATGCATCTAATGCTTCTAGACCATAATCACAAAGATCGGTCACAAATCGTTGTTGTTGATGACTTTGGTGTTGTTGTTGTTGTCGGTCTTGATCTTGTTGATCCCGATTTTGTTGCTGCTGCTGCTGCTGATGTTGTTGTTGTTGTTGATGATGATGATGTTGCTCAAGGAGCGACGAAGAGGTAGGTATTGACATTGTGTTGTGCTGATTACCAAAATGCGGACTTGCCATTGGGCTGAGTTCACCGCTCAGATCGTCAGTCGGAAAATGACGATCGTGATAATTTTGATTTGAGTGATTGCTACGAGGGATCGTTATCGCCGTCGTCAGCATAGGATTACTGCTCCCGATATGACCGCCGTTTTTATATGCGTTACTATCACTGTTATTGTTATTATTATTATTATTATTGTTGTTGTTACCTGGTGACGGAGAAGAATTGAGAGCATTTAAGGCGTTGCCAAAAAGGCTGTTTGAGCTATTGCTATTGCTGCTTAGACTAAACGAATATAGATCGTATTTCAGGAGGTTGCTGCTGTTCGATGAAGTGTCGAATAGATCTGCCGATAAGAGGAAGAGTTGATTTTCAGTCATTGTACGACAGCGACGTTGATGGCAACGTTTTGCATATAGATGAGCAGAGTAGAGGAGGTAGAATTGAAAATGAAGTTTTACGAGAACACCAGCTCCAGCTTTGGGTTCTCAGAAAAAAAGCAAGTATCTGGAAAGAAGGAGGTGTATAAATATATAATATATATCTATTTCAATTGTACAAGTTCCGACCTAATTTTAATTCTCTTTTAAATATCAAATATAATCAATCAGACTTTTACTTTTATTAGGAAGGGTATGTCTTTCTAGATATTACCACCTCCGCAAACCTTTCACCCCCCCCCTTTTTATGATATCCGATGCAACAAGTTTACGTATTTCCTGATGGTAGAGTACAAGCTTATTCCGCAATACCGCGGCAACGTTTTTGACAGAATGCTTCAAATCACATCTGCACTCGTTACGTTGGTCCAACCAAAGATTATCGTTTAGTCGTCACAACTGACAACGCGGAAATTACTCTTTATACTCTCTCTTAACCGTTAATCGATTAAGTGTACCAAACAGAAAGAGATATTGCAACAATTTCCTTTGGTAAGCGGAGAGGGTGGTGACAATCGAAGGATCTCAAATGAAATTGTGTCAGCAAGTGACAAAGAGATATTGCGGTTTGGAAGGGACAAAATAAAGCGACCACACGTATCAATATAAATTATTAGAGAAATATATAAGATTTAGTAGATTTCTTATCGTCATATTTCCTAAGATTATAATTTCCTAATTTCCTAATTATAATTTCCTTGAACCATCAATAAATCTATGCATATAGTATTGATAATATTAAAGATTTTTAAACAATTTTCCAAAAGGAAGAAAAACTGTTCTATGCAAGGCAGTCGCGCTCGAACAAGAGTGAACATTTTTCTCATAATTTCCTTTCTCGCTTATTCTCTTCAGAAATACTCTATGTGCTAAAAATCAAACTTGTGAAAATTGTAAAAATGTCTTTTAGTCTTCAAACCATAATTATCTATTTTTGTTTACAAACAAGATATTTCTATTCTCGTACTTTTTGAAGAACTGAAAACAAAAGCAAATATTTCTAAAAAATGCATTCGTTTATATGTGTCGTACATGTATAGATATTTGTATAACGTGTATTTTGAATTAATACTAGTTTACAGAACGGATAATATTTTCTAATACATAATCTCTCCCACTAAATTCATATTTCTTTAACGTTTCTATAAATCAATTATAAAACAATTGAATTTATTTAGCTATAAAAAAACTGTTTTTACTTTAAATTTTATGTATTTATAGATGGCTATACTAATTCCGTCCTCCTTGGCATTAATTCAGAGTGATGATTTTATTCAAAAAATACCGATTAAAATATCTCACTTTTACACAATATTTTGTTTTCAAGTTCATTTTTTGGTAACGGATTCTAAGATTTTGTTTTTCTATAATAGCAAAAAGTTCCTTTCCTTTCAGAGGGCTTACTATTTATGCCGTCGATAGTGCTTACAAATGATTTTTATTGCAGGAGATATAAAAATTTGTTTAATAATTCATTTGAACTTAGTTGACAAAAATCTATAGAGTATTGGCTTTCAGAAACTATAAAAAACCTTACAGACTAATATTTGCTTATTAAGTAGATGCTGTACCCAATCCGTCGTTCTGTCGTCCGCACGAATTTTTAATGGACTCTGTACGAGCAATCAGATTCACTCATCAACACCCACACACATACACACACGCACACTAGAGAGTTTACATTTCTGTAATTTACAGATTACGTGCAAAGTTATTAACTAAACCCAAGGTCAGAAGTGTGTATCATGCCTTTCCACAATTTGTTTTGATATTTCAAATTATCAGTCTTTTTGCTTTTGCTTATTTTATCAGCAAATAGTCTCTTCTATCAGCCCCGATTCAATTATTCGCATGAAATGTGTAACCGAAAGCTCAACTGTACGTATGTTTATATGAATGGATGTGTGTGAGTATGCATGAGCGTTTGTGGAACTCATTCTCAGGGCCTCATTACGCAAACCGAAACGAATGGAAAGACCGTGACGGTGGTTTTGACGAGACGCTTGAAGTTTTTATAGCATGCAAAACCTTCATCACCTTTCTTAGAAAAATAAAGTTCCCTGAGTGAAAGCTCTCGCGCTCTCGTTTTTCCACTAGCTGTTTAGTTTCCAGTATTCAAAGATATTAGTCTTGGAAATCGGTTTTCGGCTGGAATGCACTGATAAGCACTAACAACGGTTGATTATTTCGTGTCCACCGTATTTGTATCTACTACTTATCTACAAGCCGTCAACGCAGAACAAAATTACAGAAAACACGAAAGGGAAACGAAGAAATGCCTTCGTTTCGGTTTGCGTGATAACACTCTCGATTCCACTCTCAATTTTATTTCCCTTCGATTAACTTCTTTTTTCTTCTTGTTTGAACCTGTTACTGCTTCCTTTTTGTATAATTCCAGATATATATAGATAGATACATAGTGTGTTCACAGAATAGTGTGTTCACGAGAATATTTACTCATTGTTATTAGCATTTTAAATATAAACCGGAATAAGAACCAGGTTAACATTTTCTACATTCGAAGGTAGCATAACCTGTCCCACTCTTTTTTAAAATAAATGCTAAAAAATCTGTTGACATCTATTTGCTCTTCCGAAAAAGGGGCGGCATGTAAAAAGCTTTTGTTGGTTTTGTAATTTTAAAGTAAAGAGCTTTTAAAGATAACGAAAGAAGTAAGCAAATGAAGAACATTCTGGCAAGAGCGCTAAAGATACTACTGTATAACAAGAAATAATGCTAACATCGGCCCCGCCGAAGCTTATATACCCTACACACGTAATATAAATTTATAGTCTGATTTTAATAATCAGTGGCCGGTGCACGCCTTCCGTTTTAATATTACATTTATCTTTTCTTAATTAATTCAGATCTGTTAACTTATTTTTAACACCTTTGTCAAAAAAGTCCACACATGATAAAGGGGGAGTGGCCCGCCCATTGTGGAGGGGTGATGACGTATAACACCAAAATCTCTGCTATAAAATTGTAACTGAAAAATTAAAAAGAAACTGATAATTCACCCATTAAAAATGGATTTTTTATAAATGATAGGCGTGACACTTGTCCGACTTCATTTCTAATCCCAAATAGCCTATGATGACATTGAATACTCCTGCTAAATTTAATATGGATATCCCCCTCCGCTCGACTGCAATCAGTACCTTCGGTACTTGCCACGCCTTATTTAAAGCGTAAAGATTAAGTGAATATAACTTCCTTTCCTTTCGAGTGTAGGGTATAAAAATGAACTCACACGCTTGCAAGTAATTATTTGAAAATTGTTTTTCTTTATAGCTTGAACACTACGAAGTCGCTCACACAGCGGCGAGCGAATAAAACTGCCAGACCCACATAGACCGAACACAATCAATTCACCGACTGAAGCGATGGAATCTGTCATCCTCAATTCAATTCATATTAATTGATAAATTAAAAAAAAATTAAGAAGAAAAAGCAAGCGACTAAATCTGTCGATTTAGAAATAGAAAAATGTTGTTTTCCATAGGAAGCAATATAATTCTGAGAGTGAGCATTATCAAAATGTAAAATAGCTTAATCAGAATCGGTAAACAATAAATTACAGTGGATGATTTTTATATCGAATGCTATCACTTTTAAATACATTCAAAATCGAATGATTATAATAGTAATAATTGGTAGTAATAGATGAAGAGACATTCTTGACATGACATTCTTTAATAATAGATAAATATGTTATGACATGACAAATTTTTGTAAAAATGCAAAAATCATACAACCACATTGTACAACAGTAAAGCAAAACTTTTAATCGACCATTAGTAATTAGTAAAGTAAAGTAGATTTTGTACGCATCAAACATGTTGCCTTCGTTTGTCTGCCTGCATCAGTTTGTTGTAAATATTATATATCTTTGTCGCGTATTATTGTGAATTCATCCATCGGAACGGATTATTGTTCACTGTCGTCAATCGTGAGTCAGACGGATGGACGGAGGAGCAGATAATTGAACGGACTAGTTCAAGCACAAGTTCGGTCACGGAAATGCAATGCCATGAACGTTCATCGCTATAGCGTTTTAAAATGAAAATGAAAATAATAATGTAAAGATAAAGAAAAAAAAATACACAAGAAAAATAAATGCAATGATTTTGCAAAAAATTGATGATTATTTTGTTTGCATTTACGAGCATTTTCTGAATAACGAGTTTTATGAACTGATTGACTGATTGACTGACTGACTGATTGACTGACTGACTGATGCCCTGTCTCATTCGCTAATGAGAAATTGACTCACTGTTTTTTATATTTATTTAAGTATCTTCTTCTGCCTTACGTAATTTCCCTCCACGAGTCTTCACACTTTATTTTGTTTGCAAAATTTTATTTTTATTTTATTTGTTGGGTAAAGGGGAGTGGTGTGTGCACTTATTAGCATCATATTTATTTCTCTTTTAGGAATGCTTTGTTTGAGAATTGTGGTAAAAAAAGACTGGACAGAGGAGGTGGTTTGGGGAGTGGGACCATTTACGATGGTATGCGGTTAAACACATGGATAGAGAAAATATACGAACATTAATACTAAATTATCGTCTCAAAAATTATCAAATTATCAATTATTTTATTAAAGTCATTTTCAGTATGATGTGGTAAACAAAGTCATATGAATTCATCAAAATAATGTGGAATATTCACAGATCCATGAAATAATTACAGAATTATTATTTTTAAATATTAGAAATATGAAAACACAATTTATCTGTATTACTATTATTAATTTAAAAGTTCGTCTAAAATTAAATTCTCGTAAATAAAAACATACAATAAAAAGAACTATATCCATATACGATAATATGGATATAGTACATCTAATAATTCAAACTCGATCTATCAATGAGCTCCCACGAATGAATGAATGCGTGAATAAACAAGTCATACTCTCTACCTCTCCTCACGACTTATCCACTTTTCTTCTGAACAATCCCTTCTATTTACGTAATTTCAAATAGTTTCTTAAATAACAAACACAAATCCACGTGCTTTAAAATATTATTTTAAATGTAAACAAAATTCTCTACATTATTTTTTTCATATTGCTTTCTAAATTCTTTCTAAATTTCTTTGCATCTCAATTAGCTACTCGCTATGTTACTACTACCACTAGTTGCTCGTTACATTTTATATATAAGTATGGAGTCGTTGTTATTATTGTAAGTTAATACCTCTATAATAAAAAATTTGTTTTTCTAATTTTGAATTATGATTTTCGCCAATATCTTCTAAGACCGATAAATAAATGAATGGACTTTCGAACTCGTTTCTTAAAGAACATTTTCTATTGAATGTGTACATATTTCTTTATATATATTAAAAAATATATAAACCAGCCTCGTATTTATCGAGTTAGTGTGTTTGTGTGTGTGTTTATTTTTACGTGTGTGATACGTTAAACACCTATGGATTTGTGCAGACAGTATTATTTAACATAATTAACAGCTTAAATATTTGTTAAAAAGTCAATGACCTTTTACAAAAAATTCTAACATTTAGCGATAAACAGAGATAAGAAAATAAAATAAAGACAGATTGAATGAATTTTAATAGCAAGATATTTTGCGAATAAAAAGGAAATAAAAAAACTCGAATTTCGCTCATTAAATCGTAAAAAAATATTGGCTGGATTGAAATAGAGCAAAGAGAAGACATCTGTTTTGAACACACACAGTTCTTGAAAAATATCAATTTATTTGTTAAAATGGGAACAGTATCGGAACTTTCAATATCAAACCCGTTTTCCCAAAACCAGTCCTGAATATAATTCCGAATACTTCGAACTAACGATCCTTTACGAAAAAAAAACCAACAGGAAACACGTACCATTTCTACTATCAGTATTCTATTATCAAAAAAGGCATTTGCGTGAAGGGAAACTCCCTGAAACTACAATACGCCAACATTAAAATACACCTATGGAATATTTCTAAAAAAGTTCAAACAATTTTGTGACAGAGATATTACAAAAGGTCATTTAGTTTAAATTAGAAAAATTGTTAAATATTTTTATATCAATCATTTCAAATAGCGACAAGTTTTGTGTCTATGAAACTAAAAACACAAAAATTGAAAAATAAGGTAAGAGGTCGCGGATCCATTTGCTTTAATGAACCGATTAAATCGTCAGTTAAACTCTAATGGCAAATTAAATTATCACGTTATTAATAAAAATATCCACTTGCAAAGAGTTTTGTATTTTAAATAAACCAGAAATTAATTGTATGTGTGTGCGTACGAGCGTAAATATATAAATATATAAAAATAAACAAATCAGAATTTACAAAAAGATACGTCTAATAAAAACTGTATGAATTTCATCATGCAATGTAATGTCGATAAAGGTGGAATGTGTGAATTGGGGTGCGGTTGGGGAGAGGGAGGGAAGCTCAGAATCGCTCAGAAAGGGATTTAGATCCCTTTCTGTGGTAGAAGCTGGGAATTGTCTCATTAGCAATAACGTCAGGCGACCAGAACTATCCTCAAATGAATTTTGCAGAAGTCGAGAACTCCATTTCATACTTGCTCTGTGGGTGCTCCGCATTGGCACAAGAGTTTTGTTCGTTTGGGGTCACATCTCCCTAATAATGTTTGGGAGGTGCATCTAGGAGTACGAGGCCTGAATGGTAGCCGTTCATGGCTGGAGGAAAGGAGTTCTTGAGATCCAGTTGCGATATTACAAAGAAGCCAAACAGTGGTCCAAGTGAACAACCCACATGCCAAGATTCAGCGAAAGAATTTAAACAAATTTTATTGAAATGTGAGATAATTGGCATTACCGTTTTACTGATAACGACCTCCTTACGTTTACAGTGCTTTGATTAAAAACATTTCATCAACAAATTGTTTTAATTATTTGGATTAAATTGTGTAAAATTTCATTAATGTATTTGTTAATAGTGGGTATAAATGGGTGTGGCCCTCCCATTTTTCACAGTATATATACTATTCGATTCATTCGTGAAAATTGTTTAATTTATTTTTTGTAATTAACAGAAACCAATTTAAAACTTTATTCCAATAATTATTATTATTATGTTTTATCTCCATTTTCGTGAAATTTTAAACAACAATCGCATTATTTTCGAAACGGCATGAATTACGAAAAACCAATTCTCGCAAACCATTACAAAAAAATAAATGAATGGTTGATCGGGTAGGCCAAGAGGTGAAGAGAAGAGAGGGGGGAGGGCAAAATTCAAATCGATTTATTTTTCAGGTTCATGGCACTCAAGAAAAATATATACATTCTCAAGGTTACGCTAACCTCAAAAGAAACCGTCTGAAACCTTAATAAATTTTTAAATCTAAAAGGAATTCCAACGTTAGGAAGGGGTCGGTGTAGCGTCACTTTATGCGAGAATATCCTTGTAAATAATGGGACACAGCGATTACCTCATGGCTTAAAAC